>JAOSBO010027971.1:0-11699 GCA_027563915.1 Erythroxylum rotundifolium | reverse complement strand
TTGAGTGGTTCCTCCAAAGGACTTTCACCAATGGAATGACTCTATTCCTCAACTACTTGATCTGTGATCCCACAATCTTGATCGACTTCTCAACATAGCTTAAGTTACTAGCAACCTCAATCTCCTGAGCCGGTATCACATGTGTCAGATCCGATCTGTATCTTCGGAGCATACTCACATGAAACACATTATGTAATTGAGACATCTCATTTGGTAAAGCCAGCTTATAGGCCAAAGGTCCAATCCTCTCAATGATCTCATAAGGACCAATGTCCCTAGGGCTCAACTTGCCCTTTTTACCGAATCTCAAAACTCCCCTCCAAGGTGACACTTCCAAGAATACTCTGTCCCCCACACTGTACTCCATATCCCATCGGTGTTGATCCACATAACTCTTCTGTCTATCTTGAGCCGCTTTGATTCGGCTTCGGATCAATTTCACCTTATCCACTATATCTTGTATCAACTCTAGGCCTTCAACTATCCTTAAGCCCTCTTCATCCCAATACAATGGTGACTAACATTTTCTACCATACAGTGCCTCATATGGTGCCATTCTAATACTACTGTGGTAATGATTGTTGTATGCAAATTCTATCAGCACTAAGTACTGATCCCAAGATCCTTGAAACTCCAATACACAAGCTTTAAGCATATCCTCAATAGTCTTTGTTGTCCTCTCACTCTTTCCATCTGTTTGAGGATGAAATGCATTACTAAAGTTCACCTTAGTGCCCATAGCAGATTGTAAGCTCTTCTAGAACCTTGAAGTGAACCTAGGATCCGTGTTCGATAAAATGGACACTAGAACCCCATGCAGTCTCACCACTTCATTCACATATCTCCAAGCCAACTGATCAAGTGAGTTATTTTCTCTAATTGGTAAAAAGTGGGCCAACTTAGTCAACCGGTCCACTATGACCCATATAACATCATGATGCCTTAGAGTCTTAGGCAAACCCATGATGAAGTCCATAGTAATCTGTTCCCATTTCCACTCTGGAATGGGCAACGAATGAAGCTTTCCTACCGGAGCCTAGTGCTTAGCCTTAACTTGTTGGCATCTCATACATCTGGATACATACTCCGCCATTTGCTTTTTCATTCTAGGCCACCAGAAATGCTGCTTGAGTGTGTTATACATCTTGGTAGTACAAAGATATATAGCATAGGAAGCCATATGACCTTCCTCAAGAATCTCCTTCCTCAGATCATCTACATTAGGCACACACAACCTCTGTTTCAACCATAATGTCTCATCCCTTAACTCAAACTCAGAGTCCGTAAGCTTCACCATATCGAGATCTTTCCCCTGGACCTTCCTGATTCTGTTATATAGCATTGGTCTCAACTTCAAAGTAGCAATCAAGGCCCTATCTCGCTCCAAATTCATCTCCACATTCAGAGCTCTCAAGCGAATCAAATTGGGTAACCTCGATAACTGAATCTGAGTTGCACTGATATTAGAATTCTGGCTCAAAGCATCTGCCACCACATTAGCTTTCCCCGAGTGGTACTCAATAGTGAAATCATAGTCTTTTAGTAGCTCAATCCATCTCCTCTGCCTCAAATTCAACTCCCTCTGACTCAGCAAATATCTTACACTCTGATGATCGGTATAAATCTGGAATGTCTCTCTGTACAAATGGTGTCTCCAAATCTTTAAAGCAAAGACAACTGCAGCTAGCTCTAAATCATGTATCGGATAGTTAATCTCATAAGACCTTAATTGTCTTGATGAATAGGCGATCACCTTACCATGCTGCATCAATACACATCCCAAACCTTGATGCGAAGCATCACTATACACCACATATCCTCCCATCCTCGGTGGAATAGTCAACATCGGTGCAGTAGTCAACCGATGTCTCAGCTCCTCAAAGCTATTTTGACACTCCTCATTCCATCTGAACACTACATTCTTCCTCAGAAGTTTTGTAAGAGGGGCTGAAATCAGAGAAAACCCCTCGACAAACCTCTGGTAATACCTGGCCAATCTTAAGAAGCTTCGGATCTTTGACACATTCCTTGGAGTTTCCCAATTCATCACTGCCTTAATCTTCTTCGGATCTACCTGTATGCCATCTCCAGTCACTATATGCCCCAGAAACAAAACCTGATCCAGCCAAAATTCACACTTACTGAATTTGTCATACAGCTGCTTCTCTCTCATGACCTGTGAAATAACTCGCAAATGTTCAGCATGCTCCTTTCTGCTCTTCGAATACACCAAGATATCATCAAAGAACACAATTACAAATCGATCAGGTAGGGCTGAAATACTTTATTCATCAGGGCTATAAAAGCCGCCGGGGCATTAGTGAGCCCAAATGGCATCACTAGGAACTCATAATGCCCATACCTACTCTTGAATGCACTCTTAGGTACATCATCCTCTGCTATCTTCAACTGATAATACCTTGACCTCAGATCTAGCTTGCTACCTATAACCGATCAAGTAAATCATTGATTCTAGGCAGTGGGTACTTATTCTTCACTGTCACCCAATTCAGCTGCTTATAATCGATGCATAACCTCAAAGTCCCATCCTTCTTCCTTACAAACAGTACTAGAGCTCCCCAAGGTGAAACACTGGGTCTAATAAAACCCTTTTCCAGCAACTCCTGAAGCTGAGCCTTCAACTCTTCAATTCCATATGTGCCATCCTATATGGAGGGATAGATACAGGAGCAATACTTGGAACTAGATCAATCGTGAACTCCAGTTCCCAATCTAGTGGTAAACCAGGTAACTCATTGGGAAACACATCTAGGAATTCCTTAACCACTGGAATGTCTTGAACACTTTGCTCAACCCTAGTATCAATGACGTGGGCCAGATAAGCCTTACATCCTCCCTGCATCAATCTCAGTGCACTCATAAATGATATCATCCTGGCTGGCATTGCTTGACTAACTCCTTTGAAAACTGCTCTCAGCTGACCAAGAGATTCCAGCACTACTTCCTTGGTGTAGTAGTTTATAATGGCCCTATGGGCAATGAGCCAATCCATGCCTAGGATCACATCTATCTCCCTCAACTGTAATACAATCAGGTCTGCCTCCAACTCTGCTTGATCAATCCTAATTAAGCACCCCTTGCAGAACTCGCCTATAATAGTAGTACTGCCTATTGGTGTACTCACCTCTAATCCATGCTGTAGTAACTCCCTATCACAATGCAATCTACATGCCAAATGCGGTGTGATAAAGGAGTGTATGGACCCAGGATCTAGCAGTGCAAATCCTCAAAGTTATAAACAAGAAGCGCACCTGCAACTACATCTGGTGAGTCTTGGGCCTCCTGCCTGGTCATAGCATAGACCCTGGCCTGGGACTATGGTCGATTACCCCACCCCTTAGTCCTCATGAAAGAACTCCCAGCTCTTCCTCTATCTCTACCTTGGCCTCTTTGTCTAGATCCACCACCTCTACTCTGCTAGACTGTAGTATTACTCCCAGATCGCTCACTAACAGTAGATTGAGCTCCCAAAGTAGCAGGGCAATCTCTGATCTGGTGGTCTATGGAGCCGCATTTGAGGCAAGCTCCAGTCAGTCTCCAACACTCACCACCATGCCTCTTCTCACAGTGCTCATAAGTTGGAAATTGATTCTGTCCTATACCCCTTCCACTGCTAGTCTGTGAAAACCTACCCCTCTACCCAGATCTTGACTACTGGGTCCACCTGATAATCTGAAGGCTCTATTCTGGCACTTACTGAAACTCCTGCCAGAACTGCCCTGACTCTCACTAGACCTCTTCCCTCTGGACCCTTGCCTAGTCTCAGCATGTTTCTCTCTCATCAGCTGTTCAATTTTAATCGAAGCAGCCCTCAACTCAATGAAAGTAACCAGATCTGACCGTGCCAACCTTGTTCTGATCTCCATATTAAGTTCATTCTCAAACCTCCTACATTTGGCTTCTTCTGTAGGGATCAAAGCAGTAGCATAACCCATTAGCTCATGAAATCGGACCTCATATTCAGCCACTAACATCCTACCTTGCTTCAATTCCAAGAACTCCTGCATCTTCATATCCAAATAGATCTTAGGCATGTACCCTCAGAAAGTCTTCCCACTTTAATTGGCAGGGCTTGGTGGTACTACCTAGAACAATTTTCCACCACTGGTAAGCTGGACCCTGTAGGAGAGACACTGCATAATCGAACCTCTCATCAAGCTCGTAATCCATCTGATCAAATACTCTCTCTGTCCTCTCTAACCATCCGTCGGCCTCAGCAGGGTCTGTGCTGCCATAGAAGTCCACAGCTCCCTACTTCTACAGCCTATCATACCTCCTTTCCCTTCTCTCAGGAACTCTAAGAGGCATCTCCTCAGATCAAGGTACCGAGGACTCTCTACTGGCTCCTACCGATCCTTGGCAAGCTGGTTGATCAATTTGATCACCTAGAGTGGATGACCTATAACAAATAATAACTTCAATCATTACCAGCATTTTTCACGAGTTCATGCTTAACAATCCTATATGTCCCAATAGATGCCAAACTTGCTCTGATACCACCTAAATGTAGTGCCCCCTTACCGAAGGATATACACCGGGATGCCTGGAGGTCATTCCGGCACACAACCTAGGATAAGGGCATGCTACGTTCACTTACTACATTCACTTCACATGGTATGGTATCATAACTCACTTATAAAGCATCATAAGGAAACCGCCATATTTTAAAACCAACTTTTTCCTCATTTCATTTCATAAAAACCTGATTTTCTACATTGTGACTTTCAACAATTTCCATATGTACATCATCAAAACCTAATACAACAGTACTACATGGATGAGGAAAATATGTACAATCTAACTAATCTGTCCAAAAATCCTAGATAACCGACCTTTGAACCATGACTTCTCTTGCCAATCACAATTTACATGGCTGGTAGAGTCTCTTAGTAGCTAGAGTCGTCTCTCGGTCCTGAAAAGACAACGTTGCAATTTTGGTGAGTTTTGCGAACTCCATGAGATAACCATCATCGATGGTTCACTCAATTCATGCAACACACCATTTCACATAACATATAATCACATTGTTGTGTATTTGACCACGTTTCACATTTTCACTTAAGCATAGGCAAATTATGCACTTCAATCAATCAAACATACATAACCAAATGAATATGAAATGATCGTGAAACTCTTTTCCAATTGTTACATTATTGTGACCGAGTGCCTGAACGTATCCATTTTGGATACTGGGCTCATTAATAACTGTCCCTTATCTGATGAGGATACATAGCTCATTACATGTTGAGCCTGAGGCTCTGAAACACTTGTGAGCTCGAGGCTCATTTTCACTCGTTGAGCTTTAAGCTCTGATCGTTGGCTACTCTAGTCACAACTTCCATTATGTGATTATTCATGAATGGAATGCATGTAACACAATCAATCACATTATATAGCACATAGGTCTTCACATTCACATATAAGTAGAACTTCAATATCTTAATCCTCATTCACATTCATCGGACCTTCTGTCCGGAATCCATAATCAAACACATTCATTTCACATTTATTTATCATTAACAGCATAACTTAAGCAAACAATAATTGAGAGAAACCATCTAGGTTGCTCACAAGTTGCTCTTGAAGCTAATGCCTGGAAGTGCCGGCAACGTCCGGAGTTTGACGTTCCAATTGCTCCTTTATAACAAATAACATACACATATATCACAATTTGCACAATTATGCGTGTTCATTAGTACACATATATGAAATGAATTATGTACAATGTATGTTCATGACAATCCCGGGTATCCTTCCATCAAGGTCATCACAAAAATAATCAAATATTGAAACTCACTTAACTAGCATTTGTTCGTAGGGTTTATATCTTGACAAATCATTTGAATCCAATTCATAACCTAATGAAACATTTCAGATTTTTCTCTAAACTCTGACTTTCAAGTCTACTGTTCTTGAGCATTAAGATAATGAAAATAAAGTAATTTGAGAGTACTCCCTTATAGAAAAGTGTTCCTCTATGCCTTATCTTTCTAATGACACCAAAATCATTCAATTTGGTTCAGTTGTGTGAAAGTTATACTCCAAATATTCTCGGACTGCTTTTATTTTGAGACAATACCCTATACTCAACTTCTATCCTAAAATTGAAACTCTTAGAGTCCGATTCAAAATTTTATTTCTTCACATAATTTGTTTCCCTATGTTTCTAGTTTACTCCAAATCAAAAATCACTCCATTTGTATCACTACAGAAAAAGTTATGCCCAAAACTAAAACACGTTTAGTGCAGAAAAATTTCGCCACGGCGAACTCCTCCAGAGAGGAAATCTCTCATGAAAATCACAATTTCGCCACGGTGAAACCTAGGGATGTCTGCAGCAAACTTTACCCGAAAGAAATTCTTATTTAATCCTTCAGGTTCGCCATGGCGAAGCAACGAGTTTGCAGAAGTGAACTTTCACAGACACGAACCCAACTTTTCAAATTCAGATCAGATTTTGAAACTCCTCTAAATAGAATTTGAATTCAACTTCTGCACAAAAAATGTAGCTATACATCTCTAGTTTAATCCAAAGCAAGAATCATATCATTTTTATAACTAGAGGAAAAGTTATAGATAAAAGACTAAGGCATACTCAATAGACATTTTCCAGCCATCATCTTCAAAATTTCCAGATTTTTATACCTAACCTACTTATACAAAGTTCACCATTTCCTACTTCCTTTACTCCCCATTTTTAACTCCATTTCATCTCAATAATTTACCAACAAAGCATGACCCAAATTTATTCATTAATCCAAAAACAAGATATGTTCATGTACCTATTCATCAACTCCCAATTTTCATTAACACAACCCTTTTCATAACCAATCCATCTAGCAAACATATGTATTATAACTTATAGTTTCTAACTCATCACATGAAACATCAATCATCCATAAAACAGCTCCTAACTCATGATTTAGCATTTAAATGAAACAAAACCTCTACATAGCTCATTACTCATCAAACATATAGGTATAAGCAAAAATTCACAAACTCTTCATCATCCACATCACATACATACACAAGGCACCCTTTTCATGCATTAACCTCAAAATATCATCATAAATGCTCCATTTAACATTGCCCAAATAAAGCATTAAACACAACCTACTTGATTTAGTTACCCAATATTCAAACTCTTCAAGAAAATCACAAATACCTAGCTTCAAACACCACCCACGATCATCACCATCTTTAAGGTTAGAAGGTTAGCAAATTTTTTTTAATGAGAGAGAGAGAGAGAGAGAGCCAAGTGAAAGATGAGTGGGAGATTCAACATCAATAGAGGTTAGAAAGATCAAAACCCATGAAGAAGAGGAAGAGAGAGCTACGAAGAAGAGAAAAAGAGAACCCATAAACAAAACTCCAATGGCTTTTGAAAGACAAGCATCGTGAGAGAGAGCCAAAAAGAAAGGCCTTCAAAAATATAAAGCATGATTGGTTTTAAGACATGGCTTGGCAAGTGACACTTGTCACTTGCCACATGTCCAATTTCTATTAATCCAACTATGTTTCTCTTGTTAAACTAATCCATTCACCCCAATTTCTAACCCAATTGCCTCTTTAATCTTCGATGGCACTTGTCAATAAATCCTAAAATCATTTATCAAAATTTCCATTGCCATTGGACAGAAATTTCTACTCCCATTTAACGGTTGTTTTTCCACTGGGAAATTTTCCTAGTCCAAAGTTTACTCCAAATTTTCAGAAATTTCTCCCAAAATTCTAAATCCACTATTTCACTTTCCAAAACAAATTTTCAATGCAAATAAACCACAATTCTCAGTAACAATCACATTTATAACAATTGCACCCAGAATGTCAATGAATGCATGTACAGACATATTTATGTGTAAAATTTCATTTTTCACTTGTATGAGCATGTCATATTATGCATGAGCATAAAAATGCATCTCTTTCCTCTTAGTGAGTACTCCTATTTACTATTCTAATTTTCCCATAGATGATGGGATGTTACATTATAACCATTCATCCTAAATCGTAAACCCTAATTAGATTATGGAGGTCGCAATCTCTTATTTACAACCTATCCAAAACCTTAATTAGTTCTAAAATTCTCTAATAAACTATCAGAAACCTATGCAAGATCTCTCTTAACACAATTTATTGATTTGATTTAATTATAATTCTATTAAATCAACTAACTCTTATTAGACCAATTTAATCATTTTTCATTCGATTCACCCTTTTAGTTTATTATCAAATTCTGCAATCGCAGAATTAAAGCACAACAAATCTAATAAACACATAAACAATAAGAATTCATTAATTGAAGAATAAAACTTTGAAGGTGAGTTTAGAACAACCTCAAAATTTAAGGTTCTATCATCAACTATACAATCCAATTCTATACAATGATAAAACTGAATATAAACAGGAAATACAATCGAAACGGAGGATGAGAGGTAGCAACATTAAGAAACCTCTTGATCTGGGAAGTATGCGGAATCAGCTTGTTCTCCTCTTCTCTCTTCTTGATTCTCTTTTTCAATCTCTCGATGAATTCTCTTTAGGGTTTCTAAAGGTGGGTAATGCAAAAGCTCTCCCTCTACCTCTTTCTCTTATTCTTTAAATATCCTTTGTGTTCTGAGCAGCCCTAGGGTTTTTTAAAGATCTAAAAGCTCTAAAAAATTCCTCAAAACTTGATGTTTTTTTAATGTCTGCATGCCTGCTTGATGCAGGCCACGATCATGAACCACATTTAAGCCTTCTATCACGATCGTGGTATGCAGACCATGATTGTGGGCCGTTCTTTACGCTTCTATCATGATTGTGACATGCAGGCCACAATTATGCACTGACTTTGGTGCTTCTGTCATGATTGTGGTCTATTGTGCCATGATTGTGGTCTGGTTCTTCTTTCATGAGTTGTTTCGACTCGAATGTCTCTGAAACTTCTCATTTCTTTGATGTTGACCTGGAAACAATAGCAAACATATCAAGGTATCTCAAAAACATAATATTTAAGCTCAAAGACTTGTACTAACCTATAAAACATATAAACCACAAATAATTAACAAACTAATTCAATTCTAACCTAAACACATACTAAATGATTAAATTAATAGCTAAACACATATCAAACTAAGCCCTAAAACACGATGTAATTCACACTTATCCCAAGGCAAAAACGACAAAGCAAGATGAAGAAAACGTTTTTATGTGAATAACATAAACGTCATATTCATTTGACACAAATGGCCAGGATGAAAAACACAGGGTGAAGGAGTAAATAAAATGACGATGCACAGCTAGGAAGGAGCATCAAACGACATAGTGCAGGTGGGCGTACAGCCAAGCCAGGAAGGAGCAGCGAATCACACAGCCTAAAGGAAAAGGATGCAAAGCCCAAAGGAAAAGGACGCAAGAGTGGCGAGGGTTTTAAATAAGTGGATAGTGAAGTGGACCGAGAACTAATTAGAAAAAAGAAGAGAGTAGAGGTGCAGAAGAGAGTGCCTGGGGTGGTCTTCAGTGGGGTCTTTCTTGTGGCTAAAGCAATTATTTTTTTGGTAGCCCTTGATTTTAATGAAGATGAGGGTTAAAGCTCTCAACCAAGAGAGAACTATGGAGGGCTAGATGTCCCGACGCCAATACGGAGATGACATTGACTCTAACGGCCCATGTTAAATGTATTTCACTATTTTTGTTGTTTCTTTCTCTTTGTAGAAATTGATTGCATTATCCTATGTTATTTGATTTGGGTTTTGTGTATGGATAGTCATATTCTTGTTATTGTTCGATTATTTGTGTGCAAACCCATTGGGTATTGTGAATAGATGATTTTAATGCATTTATTGAATCATTTATTTGCAAATCCAATGCTAGAATTTTGATATAATTCGTAATTGTTATGTTGAAATTCATATGCAGTGACTAATGATTCGTAATTATTAAAGATAACATAACCTAGGTCAAAGGATGTAAAATATGTGGTTATTTCCTTGATTAGTTGGTTTTCCTAATTCATAATGCTACAATTTAATTAAATCTAGAGACTGTATCCTAGATTATTTGGTAGTTAGGTTTAATTAATGATTATATCTTGATTAAACACTACCTAAGGGAAAACATAGGTTAATTATTAACCCACAATTAATAGTTTCTTAGAGAGGTTTAAGAACAACAAATCAATGAAATATGTTTAATTAGGGTGCAAGCTGAGATTGAACCAAAGAACCAGGTCTCTTCTGAATTCCCTACTTCTATCATTTTTCGCATGTTTTCTTTAATTTGTTTTTGTTAGTCTAGTTTCATTTTATTTTCTTATTTGTAAAATCCAAACACCCTCGTTAAACCTAAACACCAGTTACTTTCATTTCAAAAACTTTATACATACTCTCTATGAGATTGACCTAGACTCACGACTGCTATAGTAGAAGGTCTAGTTTATTTTGACTAGTGTTATGATGCGCTATCAATTTTGACGTCATTGCTAGGGAGTACGGTGGTTTTAGGTTTTTGTTTGTCATTTTAGTTGGTGTTTTGTACATAGATGTTTCTTTTTAGTTATTTCTTGATCTTTTCACTTATTGTTTGGTATTTGTGTGAAAAAAAAGTCTGATATGGATAGAACTAATTTCTTTTATAATTCTTATTCTCAATCCTATAACCAAGGTTAGACTGATCAACCTAACTTTGGTTATGGATGGGATAACCATCACAATTACTTCTACCATAGTTTGTAGAGCACACAACAATTCTCGTGTGGACCAGAAGCTTCTTGTCAACTCTTAGTACACCTTTGGATGACTATATCAAGACCTTTAATGCTAGCCATCTTTAATTTGAACAGGGTATGTAATAACTTCAAGAGAGTATACAACAGACCCAATAGGATATCCAATAATTCCAGCAGGATGAAGGATAATTTTGGTCTAGTTTTTAAAATTGGGAGAGCCAATAAAACTAAGGTTACATCCTTGGGGGAATTAGTTGATAATGTTATTGTTAACACTTTTCAATTTCAGTAGGATATGAAATGATTACAACAAGATGCATTGTCTCGATGGGGAGATATCAATCATCTGAAATTGTAAAGTGAAAAGGAGCAGTCACAATTAGCTCAAAGTGTACCCAATGGACGTTCATGTGAAAACTTTACAAAGTGATAAGGAGCTTGAGAATTTTGAAAGCGTTACTCAAGGAGTTTGCTCGTGTGGAAGAAGCAGAGGAGGAGCTCAAAGTAGAAAAAGACATTTTTTAGCTCGAAGGTAAGTATTAAGTCCCATTTTGTTGTTGAGAATGATTCTTTACCTTTACCTAGCAAGTTAGAAGAATTAAATGTGGAAAAAAAAGATGAAGAGACATTTGAGATCTTTTAAGAAAATATCGACTCAGTAGAGATCAAAAGTCTAAGGATAGTGGTGAATGCTGTCACCTGCAACTAAATATAAAAAGAAACCAACTTTCTGCAACACAAATTAATGTAGTAATGGAAAGTAGGGACCGTTCCCACGAGGAATTCAAATGTTATTAGTTATGCAATAAAAAGGGGGTTTAAAGATTATGAATTAAATGGAATACGAAATTGAAAAATAACTAATAACAAAACAATGATAATCTAACAATCAATAGGAACAAATCTTGGTTTCCGATCTCCTTTATTATTGAACTTGCGTTGATCATCGACACTAAAAATAACCAATTTATTA
>JAOSBO010027898.1:0-11707 GCA_027563915.1 Erythroxylum rotundifolium | reverse complement strand
ATTGTTTGAGCTTTCTACACTCACGTTACAGGTGTTCTTGATCTCTCTTCTTCCTTCTTTTCACTCAAGATATTTTTTACAGTATACTCACTTGAACACAGAATTATTTCATCCAAGTAAAAGTAAGTAAAAAAAATTTTGTCTACAACTACAAATGATATTTATAGTCTGATTCTCTAACGGTCTTCTTGAGAAAATTGCTTATAGAATCTTCAGAGATCAGTTATTAGTTGAGTACTGTAACCAACTCCAACTAATTAACTAACTAACATTGTAGATTATTCTTCAATTATATTGTCTTGATTTGATTTGTATGCTTTGTCTTATGTCTTCGGTTCGTCTTATGTCTTCACTTCGTCTTATGACTTCGCTTCGTCTTAAGACTTTGCTTAGTCTTATGACTTCTCTTCGTCTTATGTCTTCGCTTAGACATGTGACTTCTTATTAGTCATTTGACTTCATCTTAGTCACTTCATCTGGAACGTCTGACACTTTGTCTTGACTTCATCTTAGTCACTTCGTCTGGTCCGTCTTACACTTTGTCTTAGTCAGCTCTTTAATATCGTCTTGATTTGATGATTTGTGCTACTTATATTTAGCTGAGCACTTAACAAAATCATCAAAATAGTTCACACATTTCTTTTATTATTATTATTTGACTTTCATCAAAATCAATAAAAGAAGCGAAGTCTTCTTAACTTAACAATCTCCCCCTTTTTGATGATAACAAATAATCATAATATTATAAGATAAAAAAGATATTCAAATGAATAATGATAATATTCAAATGAATAATTTTTAAACAAATAATATATTTATTTAGATGAATAATGCAAGATATACAATACATATATAAAAAATAAATTTCTAATACTAATTATCCTCTCCTTTCTACTATTCTCCCCCTATTTGTTATTAATTAAAAAAAAGTCATTTCAGACACTTTAAAATTTCAGAGAACGTATGTTGAATATCAATGCGGATCATCTTGAGGTATTCTTCTATAGTCACACGTAGAAGTGCTACTTCTCATGAAGATCACCCACCGAGTCACTTAGTTCATCAACCTTAATATCAATTTCTTCAATATGTTTAGCTAAGGCTTCTTGAACTTCCTTTTGCTTTTGACTAGCTTCAGTCCATTCAATGACATTCTTCAAGAGCTCCAAATTAATGGTAGAATCTTATAGATTTTCACTTAGTGGATGAAGATATTCAGAGACAGATGATTTTATAATTGAATCATCTAACTCAATTATTTTGATGGAAGTTAATTAGAAAGGTTGTGTTTGGTTTTCCTAGAAGGTGTAGGATATCTTTGACTGAAGAAATGAATCCTAAAGATTTAAAATGAATAAGTAAATGCATAAATGTTTCTAAGTAGAAATTGATATCTTCAATTGTAATACTTTTGTACCTTCCTTTCGATATTGTCTCAATGACCTTGAAACTTTCATCTATGATTGATGTGCCAAAGTTACTTCCTGATGGCCTTAATATGTGATGTGAAATATAGATGCCTACAGGTTAAGCTGCATGACATACATCATCTACATTCTTCATCGCCACTCGAATTTCTTATTTCGTGAGATCATCTTCTTGCTTCTCTGAAAATTTCATCTTCTTTCCTTTGTCTTTGCTCTCTACCAGTGTTAGAACATCTAGGTTATACATCTGGAACAATCTTTATTATTATTATACTTGTCACAGGGTAGATGGTGTAAGGATTTTTTGACGTCTTCAATAGATATAGTTCTTCCTTTTCACCTCACAGAATACCATACAATCTTCTTTCTTCAAGGATTAGAAGATTTATCATCTGATCGTTTATTGTTACAGGTTTAACTTGAACCTTAACTTTCTGTTTAGGAGGTTCTTTGATGATAACTGAACCTCTGTTACGATCAAGTATTGATTCTTCTATAATCTTCATCTTCAAATCTTCCTTCTTCATTGGTTGAGGGGGATTGTAAGTCATTTGCTGCTTTCCAACAGTCTGCCTTTTGTTGAACATCAAAAGATGAAACCGTCTTTTTCTAAATCAATTTTGTCTTATTTTGTTCTTCTGCTGGCTTGGAAGAGAGTTGTTGTTGAGACTTCTTCTGCTCAAATACTAAATTCCTTTTTATCTCTATCTCTCCAGACGGTTGTTCTGATTGAGTCTGAGGGATTGAAACAATTACTTTGGTAGGCTGTTGTTGTTGTTGCTCCTTTGCACTTTCAGAAAGCCAACCAAGAATTAGAGTTTTTTTCTTTTTCTATTCTTGTTGTTGTAAGGTCATCAATCTTAGTGACATTCCTGACTTCTTGGGTCTTTATGATTGGAACGTCTCAGCCTTCCTCTTTAAAGATACTCTGTGGGTTGGTTGTTGAACCTTTACACTTTCCTTCTTTTCAGGAATCGTCTTGGCTTTCATTGACTTATAAGACAATTTTTAAACTTTTACCTCTACTAAGATTCTTCCGGATGATTGAGGTTTTGCTTGCATTCTAGATGAAAAATCTTTTTTTCTTCTTTGTCTGATTGAAATCTCCCCCTTAGACTGTGCTTTCGATGTGAAATCTTTATTCGTTTCAGCTTCAGTCTTGATCCCCATGTTGCGAATAATAGAGGCATTGATAACACTCTTAATATTCAGCTTTACTCTATTTCCTCTATCAAGTAGGATTCTAGATTCTTTGAAGAATCTTGTCAACAGTATACTGTAAGGTAATGAACCACTCTTCTAATGATAATCCTCATTAGCCTTTATCATGTAGTTTAGAATCAAAAACAAAAGGTTAAGATATTGGTGTATGAGTAGATGAAATAGACAATGTTCATCAATCACTGTCACCAAATCCGTTCATCCACTCTTACTAGAATACAATGAAGAAGAATTTAATAAAGAACCCTAGCCTTCAGAATTAGGTTTGAAGAGTTCTTGACTCCTAGATTACTCAATCCATATTGTTGTCGATTGATGTTGTCTTCATTTATATGATTTTGAGCAATCCACTTTGTATTGTTGAATAGTTTTGCCCCTTCATTTGGACACTCAATAGCATTCACAATAAAATCTTATATGACAATCACCGAAAACCTCTCTACCACTGATACCAAGGTGTTATCTACCACCTTTGCATTCTTCCAAAACTCATATACTTCATTTGGATACACTGGTTCTCGGATATTGAAGAAATTTTCCCATCCAACTACTTTGATCAATTTCAATATCCATTCAATCTTCCTTCAGAGAAGTGAAATCGACAAGTCTCCTATGGATGAGAGATTTCAATATTTTTCTAATATGTAATGAATAAACACTAAACACAACAATGTATTTCGCTTAAGGAAACGATGTTAATATATAGAAACAATTGTAAGAAAGATATGAAATCAAAATGAGAAAGATTTGATGTAGAGAACATAGCATTGAATCATCTTTGTTGAGAGCACTTTGAAGCAAGTTGGTTACTAAGAAAATTCTATAATGTAGAGTGTTGCAAATTTTGAGAGATTTCTTTTTATTAACACTCTTGAAAAGTTAGCATTTGTAATGTTTGTGACTAATCCATAGGTAATCATAAAATTGATACTACCAAGTGAAAGTTATCGTTACTATTCCTTCTAAAAACTTAAGACTTTTCTGCTTCATCAGGACGTATCGTCTGGGTCATGGAGTTTTAAACAAATGGCCATTTAACATTTCCATTTTCATATTTCATCTGATTTCCTTAAATCTGTCTTCACTTAAGGGTTTGGTGAAGATATATTGCCCATTGTTGATTTGTCTCAACAAATTATAGATTGATGATCTCTCTCTGTACATAGTCTCTTATAAAATGATGTCTAACTTCAATATGCTTTGCCCTTGAGTGTTGTATTGGATTCTTTAAGAGATTGATAGCACTTGTGTTGTCACAAAAGATTAGAATTTGATCTTCTTGGATAGAATAATCTTCTAACTTATACTTTATCCATAACATTTGTGAACAACAACTTGCAGCTGACATATATTCAACCTCTGCAGTAGATAGAGCAATTGAACTTTGCCTCTTGCTTGACCAAGAAATTAGACTATGACCAAGAAAGTGACAACTCTACTTGTACTCTTTCTATCAATCCTATCTCCAGCATAATCAATATCACAGTAGTTAATTAACCTGAAATCTTTACCTTTCTCATACATCAAGTAAAGAATAGTAGAACCTACCAAGTATCTCAATATTCTTTTCACAGCAATATAATGAGATTCTCTAGGATCTGCATGAAATCTTGTACACAAACAAACACTAAACATTATATCAGGTCTGCTTGCAGTAAGGTAAAGCAAAGAACCAATAATTCCTCTAAAGAGAGTTTGATCAATCTTCTTACCAGCTTCATCCTTAGATAAGACAATTGAAGGATGCATAGGAGTTGACATTGGTTTAACATTTTCCATCTTATATTTAACTAAAATTTCTTTGATATACTTCTTTTTTATGAATAAAAATATTTTCATCAGTTTGATTAATATGTAAACCAAGAAAGAACTTTAGTTCACCCATCATACTCATTTCAAATTCACTTTTCATAAGAATCTTAAAACTTGAACATAAAATTTTAGAAGTTGCATCAAAAATGATGTCGTCTACCTATATTTGCACAACAATAAAATCATTTTTAATACTTTTTCTAAATAAGGTTTTATCGACTTAACCTAGCTTTTTGTGTCGAATCAATTTTTCATCCTCTTTTGATATATGACATGAAATATTTTGACTTTTCAAATCGTCTAAGTTAATTTTATAGAGATTGTATCATCTTTTGGCTTAAAAGAATATAGACTAGTCCTTGTTTCTAACTAAACAAGAATTTTGAATAAAGGATACTTCAAAACTAGAATCACATAATTGACTTATATTGATTAGATCATGCTTTAAACCATCAACTAGCAGAACATTATCAATAGACGAAAAGGAATCTTTACTAATTTTGCTTATCCTAATTATTTTGCCTTGCTAGTTGTCTCCAAAAGTTACTGATCCTCCTATCTTATGTTGGAAGTCTAGGAACATAGACCTTCTGCCTGTCATATGTTGCGAGCAGCCACTGTCTAAGTACCATTGATGGTGGTTGCTTCTTCCAAGTAAGTATATCTGCATTATTCAATACATCCTTCTTAGGTACCCATATTTTCTAGCGTCCTTTAAAGTTAGTCTTATAATTATTCCTAGAATAATAATAAGAATATTGTTTCTTTTTCTTTCTATTAGGAACAAAATTTCTATTATGAAAAACATTACTATTATGAATAGTATTTCTACCAGAAAAGCCTAAACCACTTTTATCATCTGGATATCTATAACTTCCAATCATATCATTCATCCTTTTTGTACTTTTTATAAATTTTGATAAATCTGTTAAAAGAATGTTAATCCTTTGTTTTAATTGATTAATCTTCTCAGATCTATCTACAGTTACTTTCTCTTTCATATCATCTAATTATTTCTTAAAGCAGACGTTTTCTTCTTTTAAAAGTTTTGTATTTTTTGAAATTTCAAAAAATTTCTTTTTAACAATCTATACTGTTTTAGAATAGTGTGTGAATCTTCTAACAATTCTAAATAGGTATGCTGAAGATCGTTAAGGTTAGAGATTACCTCATCATCGTTTTCACCTTCAATTACCAAGCATATATTTACTTGTTCTGATGGTTATGAGTTGGATTCAGATTCAAACGAATCCAGATCTTCCCATATTGCTATCATGCTTTTTTTGTTTTCTTGACTCTTTTTCTGTTTTCTTTTGAGCAAGGGGCATTCAGACTTGTAATGTCCTAGTTTATTACACTCATAGTAGACGATAGAGCTTTCGAGTTCTTCGAATCATCTTTGCTAATCTTTTTTAAAGAGGAGTCTTTATTTCCCTTTGTTTTTCTTTTTCCACATCCTTCTAATTTTTCCTGAAATGAAGGATATTTCGTCTTCATCTTCACTTAAATCTTGATCAGATTCACTAGCATCATCATTCTTGATTTCTTCAATCTTTAATGCTTTTGAAGACGTACTTCTATTTGTCTGCATCTTCTGATTCTTCTTACCATCTTTCAATGCAATAAATTTACCCCTTCTAGGTTTATCTTCTGCATCAAGCTCTACTTCGTGGATTTCAGTGAACCAAGCAATTCGTCTAACTTTAGCTTGCTTAAATCCATGGCCTCTTGTATTGTTGTTACTTTGGGTCTCCATCTTTTTGGAAAACTTCTGAGGATCTTTCTGACATGATCTTGACTATCGTAGATTCTCCTCAGAGCTTTAAGTCCATTCATAATTGTTTGCAATCATCCAAACATTTGATCAATAAACTCATCATCTTTCATCTTGAACAGCTCATATTGATAAACAAGAATACCAATCTTGGATTCTTTAACCTAGTTTATGACTTCATGTGCAGTGGCTAATGTGTCCCATATTTCCTTTGCAGATTTGCATCCATGAACCTTATCATATTCACTTCTACTTAAAGCACAATTTAAAAAGAAATTAACCTTTGAATTTATTTAAACACGAGCTTTCTGATGAGCTAACCATTGGTCATGAGAGATGTTTTTCCCTTCGAAGTCTGTTGGAATATATGGACCACTTTCAATGATATCCCAAAGATCAATGTGTGTGGATTGTCTGAAGAGCTACATTTTGTCCTTCCAATAATGATAATCTTCACCACTGAATGCAGAGGTCTTGAGACGGAGGCACCTTCAACTATAAAAACACGTTATTCAGCCATGGAAAAACATATGATTCAGCCATGGATCTTTATCCTCACTTTATAACAATGTTTCTTGGAAACTTGTGCTCTGATACCAACTGAAGTAAATCACTTGTTAATATAGGAATCACATATAATATGTAAAATATACAAGAAGGGAGGTTGAATTGTGTTAAAACGTCTAAGATAGTAATCTTAAGAATCTTCTTGATTCTCTTGAAAAACTCAGACGATTATAAAACAATGCACTTAATTTGTTTAAGTAATGCAACAGTAGAAATAATATATATTCTTCTAATAACAAGAAATTAAAGAGAGAAGGGTTAGAGAATATGACACCGTGATTTATACCGGTTCACCCTTAACCTTTGGACTATGTCCAGTCCTTAGAATTTATCTGAGATTTCACTATCTCTTGCAACTTTACAAGTATTATTTCTACTCTTCCAGAGCCTCTTCAGGTCTCTTTCACAAAGTATTCTTTATCTACTATCTTAGCCTCTTCAGGCTCTAGCCTTCCTTTCACTGTTTGAGCTTTCAACACTCACGTTATAGGTGTTCTTGATCTCTCTTCTTCCTTCTTTTCACTTAGGATATTTTTTATAGTATACTCACTTGATCACAGAATTATTTCATGTAAGTAAAAGTAAGTAAAAAGTTTTTTTGTCTATGACTACAACTGACATTTATAGTCTGATTCTCCAATGGTCTTTTTAAGAAAATTGCTTGTGGAATCTTTAGAGATCAGTTATTAGTTGAGTCCTGTAACCAAATCCAACTAACTAACTAACTGAAGTTATAGATTATTCTTCAATTATATCGTCTTGATATGATTTGTATGCTTCATCTTATGTCTTTGCTTCATCTTATGACTTCGCTTCATCTTATGACTTTGTTTCGTCTTATGTCTTCACTTAGACATGTGACTTCATCTTAGTCATGTGACTTCGTCTAGTCTGTCTTACACTTTGTCTTAGTCAACTCTTGAATATCGTCTCATTAAAATAGTTCACACACTTCTTTTATTATTATTATTTGACTTTCATCAAAATCAATAGAAGAAGTGAAGTCTTCTTGACTTGACTTATGAAAGGAGCGGCCTATATTATGGGAATAAAGATCTATAGAAATAGACAAAAAATGTTGCTTGGATTGTCATAATCCATGTACATAGATAAAGTGCTAAAGAGGTTTAGTATGGAGAATGTCAAAAGGAGATTCTTACCCATGTCACCTGGGATTTTTCTCTCACAGAATTTGTGTCCAAAGGTACAAGCAGAGAGAGATAAAATGGATTGTATTGCAATTGGATCAATCATGTATGGGACACTATGTACTAGACCAAATGTTTCTTATACTTTAAGAATAATGAACAGGATTCAACCTAATCCTAGTGAGGGTCACTGGACGACTCTGAAAAATATCTTAAAGTACTTGAGAAGAACTAAAGATGTTTTCTTTATCTATAAAGGGGATGAATTGAGAGTTCAAAGATATTCAGATGCTAGTTTCAAGTCAGATTCTAATGATAATAGATCATAGTTAGGGTACATCTTCATTCTAAATAATGGTGTGATAAGTTAGAAGAGTTTCAAACAACTAACCATAGATTCAATGACTAGAGTATAGTACATTATATGTATTTAAATTTTAATTCATTTTATATGTCATACTCAATGACTAATTCCTTTGAAATGCTTAGGATACTCACTTTAGCTCATTTTTTATTATAGATACATTTTAGAAGTAAAGGAGTTAAAGTGACCTGAAAGCATGTTCAATGAAGCCATCTTCTCAATTTCCACACTCTATTAATTCAAGAAAAAAGAAGAAGAAGAAGATTACAAGAAGAGGAGATAAGATATAGTATATAAATGGAGAATGAACATTGTCTCATGGCTATCCCATTTCTTTTAATCTAGTTATTATTATAAAAAGAATTGTGTGAAAACTGGGATTTTTGGAGAAAAATGATCACTCTTATATCCATAAGATTACTTGACATGAATTAGAAACAATTAAGAAGGGAAATGGGTGCATGGTACGTTAGTTTTCGTGCCACATGTCCATTCCACATTTCATCTTTACATTTAAAGTAAAAAGAGATATGTGATGTGTTGGTTGCACTTAGAAAAGTATAGGAGACTTGAAAATGTAAGAGACCTGTCCACTATATATAACCTAGCTATTGGAAGATAAGGAGAAAAAAAGTAGACAACTATATAAAGGAAAGGTGTAGTTGTTAGCTACTAAGAAAAGATTGCAGCTAAAGTGTAAAAAAACATGATGCATGTTACATGGGACTGCAGATATATCACATGAGTTACCAGTTGTTATTAAAAGTTTAAATTATAAAAAGAATAAATATGGGAGTGTTTCAGCTGAGAAAAAGAGCATGAGTGTTGCAAAAAGGTGGTAGAATAAAAATGTGGAAGAGCTGGAATGGGAGGCTGAAGTGGAAACGCAACACTCTCCATTTTATCTAACTATGAACCTAGCAACATCATAAGTCTTTAAAGGAGCTACTGAAGAAATAAAAAGGGAGAAGGATGTCAACTTTAGCAAGAAAAAATAAATAGAATAGAGGATGATGGTGAGTGAAAGCCGAGAGCACAAAAACAACAAACATAACTCCTTCATTTTTGTCTCCTTCAGTTTTGGAAGCAAGTGGAGTTGATAGATGGCTCATCTTCTCTTGGGTTAAGCTTCATCTCATACAGTTTTTAAGCTATTTATTTGTTCATAATAAAGGTGAGAGTGTCGGATGAAAGAGGAAGAAGGGAATTGACCTATAACCCTCTTCGGTTTCGCAAAGGAAATTGGTACCAAGCTGAAAATGTTTTCTCTCATTTCTCTTTAGTTTTCTATGGAAACAAAGGTGTTCTTAGCTGAAGCTTGGAGACCCATGGAGAGGATGGAGGGGTAGACATCCCAACACTAATTCACGGGGATATTGATGCCAAGTTATGGTTAAGCTATTTCAATTTGATTAATGTTGTTAATCTCCTTTTGGATTGTTATGTTGTTTGTGTTGATTGAATCAGGTTTTCGTATGTATTCGGATTGTTCTACTATGAACCTATTGCTATAATGTTGGATGTAATTTGTAATTGTTACATTTGATGTTTATTGGTAGCATCTAATGATCCCATATCGTTAGGAAAAACATATCTTAGGTTAGATAACCTAAACGTGTGAGGTTACGACTTATATTAATCATTTTCCACATCGTAATGCACCTACCAAATTAATTCTAGAGATCATATCCTAGGTTATTCAGTAGTTAGGTTTAATTTATGATCGTATCTTGATTAGACACAACCTTATGGAAAATTAGGATTAGTAAAGCATTCTATTAGTCTCAGATCAATAGTCCGAAGAGAGTTGTAAAAACGCTAGGATGACTTAATATGCTTAATCATGTTTAGGTCAAGAATGACCCTAGAACTGGACTTTACTAATATCCGAAACATTAATCATTTTTTATTGCTTATTTTAATTTCATTTCATTTCATTAGTTTGCTTTGATTTTATTTTCTAAATTGATGAAAATCCAAAACCCCATTTTTATATTTTCCTTGCATCTATTAATTTTGTTACAGAAATTAACCGAACATTCCCTTGGATTCAATCCCAACTCACCATAACTACAAATTTTAGTGCGTAGAATCAAGAAAATTTTACAGTGCACTCAACACATGCTGTCAAATTTTGGCATAAGAAGAAGACCACATTTACATGCTCATTCGATACATTTGCTTATTGAAAGATGCCATTCAAATTGTGTAATGCACCTACCACATTCCAAAGATGTACAGTAATCATTTTTTCTGAATATGTTTATAAGATTATTGAGGTATTAATGGATGATTTTAGTGTGTATGGATCTTCTTTCGATGAATGTCTTGAGAATCTTGTCATTATCTTATAACGATGCATAGAAACTAAACTTGTGTTGAACTACAAAAAATGTCCTTTTGTGGTGGACCAAGGTATAGTTTTAAGCAATGAGATATTCGTTAAGGGTATTGAAGTCGATAAGTCCAAAGTTGATCTTATTTTTTCTTTACCTTACCCCTCTGTTGTGAGGGAGTATGTTCTTTGCTTAAGCATGCAAGTTTTTATCGAAGGTTCATCAAGGACTTTTCGAAGATAGCTGTATCACTATGCTAGCTTCTTCAACAAGATGTCTCCTTTGAGTTCAACAAGAAGTGCAAGGAAGCATTCAACAAACTTAAGAAGCTTCTAGAATCCCCACTAATGATTCAATATCCAAATTGGAACCTCCACTTCGAGGTTATGTACGATGCAAGTGATTATGCAATACGGGCAGCTCTAGGACAAAGAATAGGAAAAGCTTTGTATGCCATCTACTATGCTGTCAAAACTCTAAACCCAACACAATTGAATTATTCCACTACTGAAAAAGAAATTTTATTTGTAGTTTTTTCTTTGGAAAAGTTTCGATCGTATGTGCTTGGTGCTAAGGTAATTTTTTATTTTGACCATACAACTTTATGATACTTGCTCATAAAGAAGGAAGAAAAACTGATGCTGATCAGATGGATTATCCTCTTTTAAGAATTCAACTTAGAAATAAGAGATAAGAAGGGGGCAGAAAATGTGGTGGCAAACCGACTGATTAAGGAAGAGGATGATATCCCCTTATGAGAAACCTTTCCAAATGAGCAATTGTTTTCTGCAGATGTAAGACTACCATGGTATGCCAACATTGTTAATTTTTTAGTTACTAACGAATTACTTGTTGGTTTGTCAAAAGCTTAGAATTAGGGAGTGAAGCGAAGCATTATGTATAGGATGACCCATATCTTTGGAGGCACTACACAAATCACGTTGTTTGAAGGTGTGTGCCAAAAAGTGAAACATCTTTAATCTTAGCCTTTTTCCATTCATATGCATGTGGAGGATGTCTTGGAATGAAAAGAAGAGCTCACAATGTTGTTCAAATAT
>JAOSBO010027888.1:0-11707 GCA_027563915.1 Erythroxylum rotundifolium | reverse complement strand
ATACTATAAACTCTTTAGACATGATCTAAAATATACCTCACTTAGAGTTTTTGCTTGTCTCTAGTATCCATGGCTTCAATCTTATAACACTCATAAACTTAAATCTTGATAGAGTCAAAACTCTCACTAGTGGCGATCCTGATGATGCCATCTGACTTTATTTTATACCTTGTTATAACATTCCTATTTTAAACCCAAATACCATTTTGTGAGTTGTCTTAACTCCATTTTCACCAACTCTCACTCCTCGACATACTTTAACCTAGGTTAGTAGTTCAACTTCTTTACATCATAACTTTACCATGCCTAGTGCTATAAATTCATCCACTTCATTTTAAAACATACCAACTTATGATTTAGGCCAGCCTATAAAAAAACACTAATTCTATTATACCTTAAACCCTCACATGTGATAACCCATTTCATAAAAATTATCGAAAAACTAAAAAAATTAGTTTTCATATACACAAGCCCCTTAAAATTTCTTAGAAAAATTGACCCTACCTTATTTACCCAAGCTCACAAGCATCCTCATTAGTGTTATGCTATGGGAGAAATTTTTTTAGCTCTAAACAAAAAAAACATGGCCCTTTGTTCCTCCCTCTCTTATAGTAAATGTTATTTGGTGTAAATGGGTGTACAAAATTAAAGGAGACCTTGTGTTGAGCAAGTTTTACTTCTATAAATCTATCAATAATCCACAAACATACATAATCGTAACTAGTAGTATTGAGGTGTCGATCCCTTGAGGAATTAGTAAAACTAATTGAATCCTAATGTTGTCTAGGGTTATAACAAAATGTGATAAAAATGAAAATATAAGCTAAAACAACAAATTAAACAATTGAATATCATTTAATTAAAAATGAAATTTCGAAATCAACATACGTAGATCAAAATAGAGCACAATCATTTAACAATCAAGAAATCACACAAGACAAGATCAAACAATTATGGGAAGAGGAGATTCATTTTATCGTCAATTACTACCTTAATTACTTTTGATTTAATTGGTATCGATCCTAGAATTTCAAAAGGTTGATTATTCTCTCTCTCTCCCTAATCATTAAAAATTAAATCATAACCACTAATTGAATTCAAATTTATAATCTTTTTAAAATTTATTAATTAACAAAATAACCCATGTTCCAATTATTTCTTAAGCAATCTAATAGACAATTGGGTCCTCACACAAGATCTCTCTTCGTATAATTACCAATTTGATGTTTATGCGATATATTAGGTTGTTAATTGTCATTACCCGACCCAATCATGTTCCTATTGGTTTACTCTCTCGATTTGTTATCGAAGTATGTAAAAGCCATAAACAATCACAATACCCAAGCATTCATTAACATCAAAAGCAAATAAGTCAAAGTTGATTCAAAAGTCAATCCTAAATGAAGTTAAAACATCCTTAACAAAATATTCATCATCCTCAAATCGAAAACATACATTAGATGAAGTGAATAACAAGAGGAATAAAGAAATTAACTTGGAAAGGAATGGTTGGAGTGGTTGGCAGCAACTCCCCTTCTTCTTCTCTATCTTCTCCTCTTCCCTCTTTCTTCTCTTGTCCTTGTCTCTTTCTCTAAATGATAAGATGGAGGCTCTCTTGATTAGGGTCATCTTATGTCCTTTTACAGTTCATTTGCCTTTTAGGGTAAAAATTGTTTTACCTAAGCCAAAAAGTCCAAAACAACCCTTAAAAAATGAAAACGGAAGTAAATCTATAGGTCTATCTCACAACTGCCATGATCAATACCCTTGAAAGTTAGCTTCTGTCACTATCGTAACCTAACTGGATCACTTCTGTCAAGACCATAACTGGGATGTCAAGATTGTGGCCTGGCTCTTTCTCCAAACTTTCTCCAACTTCCTTCGATCTTCTTCATCTGATTTCAATTACTAACAAACACATCAAAATACCTCAAATGAACAAAATTAAAGTCCAATAAGATGCTCTAAACCACATAACATTAAAAACCATGAATACATAATCACATTACATAATTCTAAGCCTTAACGTGCATAATTCATCTACTCAACACCTAAAAACACACTAAAAAACCTACTAAAATATTATGTAAACTACAACTATCAATATCCCCATACTCAAACTTTTGCTTGTCCTCGAGCATGAACAGAACAAATACAAACTCAAACACCAAGCAATAACACATATATAAATGCATATGCAGTAATGACAAAATGACATCTAAATTGAAGAAACTAATTTAACTACAAATATAACCCTTCAAGTTATTGTAACTTATTAACTTATGAAATCTATGGCTACGCACTTAGGACTAAATATGCATACTAATCAAGACCTTAATGTTATATTCAGTCACCCTCAACACTTGCACACACACATTGATAATTAGATAGTCAATTAAAATTGTAACTATCTTTAAGTAGCTTTTCATGAAAATTCATGCTATTAATAAAGATCGGTAAGAGTTATTTATCAAAATACTATTTTTGTTAAGTTTCTTTGACAATGACCTAGTATTTTGATGTGAAGGCAAACATTTGTGATGACTAACCCCCAGTTACTCAACTAGATCACGTTTTATTAATTAGCTTGGTTAGAATGTCATTCTAGCCTTTTGACATGAAGGAAAACATTAGTGATGAATGTCCCAGGTTACCTAGCTAGATCACATTCTTAACTAGCTACTAGCTCTATTCATAACCCAAAAGCCAATAGAATAGTTATTTTTTCATGACCCAGAAGCACATTGAGCACATGACAACCACTGCATACCCTAGCTAAGGATACTCCGGTACCCTTAAACCCGACTATGCAAGGCTAACTAAATATCTTTAAAAACATTTGGACAACATAAAAGGTTCACACATAAGGTCATTTACAAACCATAAGACAATTAAGAGTTAATTTACAAAATTTTAAAGTATATCAACATAATCATGACCTACTATACAACAAAAGTACAAAACAGATACTACCCACGTGCGATAATGCCCAAAAATGTCAAAAGACCACGCGATCCACTCAGAACTTCAAACTTACTAAATTAACCTACATGGTTGGAAAGCAGAGTGGGTGAGTACACTATGTACTCAGTAAGCGAGAAAAGACACATATCACAAATACCTGGTGCACACAAAAATGGTCTAAATAATTTAAGGATGGTTTTACACATCTAATATGCATATAACCACCTATGAAGTGAATATGCATGACATAGAAACACATAGACCTAGTCTATGACTAATCCCATATTAGTTAGGAACCATATAGGCCTAGCTAGTTAATCACTCTTTCAATGAACATAGGTTCCAGTTTTAGCACATAAGATAGAAAAGCATCATATGGAAAAATCAAATCTCGTCGGGAAGCTAAAATCTTAAAATAAGCCAAAATAGTTATATGTGTCACCACTAGTCGACCAAACTAGTGTGCACACCCACCGATCCTGGTGTTGACTCGACTTTCATCTAGGGTAAGTCTAAACTATGGTCGATAAGAGCGTTATGACCTTAGGTGATGAACTCGTTGGTAACTAGACCTTGAGTTGTGCAATCACCCTCAAGTCATATAGAATGGTGTCGGTGTAAGGATTCGACTTTTATGTACCAAAGTCAAAGGTGTGAGGGTTGCTTAATCTGTTATGCGTAGCACACAATTGGTGAATCGTTTCCTTAACAATCACAAAAAATTCATATACAAATATTAACTACAAAAAAATCAAGTAAGGTATCGTGCCTTTACTTATCGGTCCAACCGATAAAATGGAACCTTGTCATAGCTCTAAGCCAAAAGAGAAGGCATACATCTAGTATACATGACTTAGTTATGCATATGTAAGTTTTAAAATGTTTTTCATACAGTGAAAGTCATCTTTTGCTCTCCAAGTGTAAAGTTATTAAAAAATGTAGTTTCAAAAATCAAACATTGTCCTTTGCACTTCGATTGTAGGTTTGTTGAAAACAATATCATTCCTCAAAATAGAAAATAAAAACATCAGTTTCACTCAAAGTGTAAAGAGTTATTCAAAAAAATGTCATTTATTAAATACATAAGTATACTAGCATCTATTTGAGAATCAATTCTACTATGCATTACCTAGGTTTAAAATTCACATACAAGTCATCATACATATCTTAGAATGTCTTAATCCCAGTTGAGAGATACGTTTTCCCTAAATCACCTCAAAAGAAGGTGTACACTCCTTTGACTTCAACAATCCTCGTTACGAGTTGCTTGACTCATAGCCCCCGAGCCTTTATACATACAAATGCAATGTATTTACTACTCAAACATATATCTTATATTTATACACCATTACATAAGTGTATAAAACACAATATCACAATTTTTAAGCTATAGGATTCGGCCATGAAGCTTCTCACATGGTTATTTCCCTTATTATTCACATAAGCTTTCTTGTGCATTTTCCAAGGCATTTAATGCCTTTGATCCAATGCTTATACCTTTCAAAGCATAATTAAGCACATTTTTATCCAAGCATGTTAGGCCACTACTCATCAATTTAAGTAAAAATTCAAGTTTACTCTAAGTATACATAAAAGCCTCTTTCCAATGCATACCATTACAATCCTTAAATCCTAAGCCAAATTGACTTAGGCATTTTATCAAACACCTGAAGGCATAAACTTGAAAGCCTCCTTCTAATGTACTTCTTCCTCATTTTTCA
This sequence comes from Erythroxylum rotundifolium, assembly GCA_027563915.1. Lineage (NCBI taxonomy): Eukaryota > Viridiplantae > Streptophyta > Magnoliopsida > Malpighiales > Erythroxylaceae > Erythroxylum > Erythroxylum rotundifolium. The sequence continues at coordinate 7,022 of JAOSBO010027888.1, read as the reverse complement.
TCATCAATTCACATTATACGTACATAATTAACATTATATAATTCATTTAAACATCAATTTCAAAAGATATTCAAAATTTTACCAACTTTCACCGAAGAGAGGGCATTTCGGTTTTGGCTTAAAAAGGCTTCTCCATGACTCATTTCATTCATGACTCAGTTTTTTCATCTAAAACATGTCTCGTGCATAGTCAAGCATGAAGAACGACATGTCTTAACACCAAATGCAAAATCATAATGTAGAGAGAGATTAGACAAAATTTACCTAAACTTTCTTCTGGTGATATCATATTGGTTGCAACTGCCACTAGATTTGGGTAGGATCCATAATGTGCTTATGTCTCCACGCTAAAGAAGTATATACTGGACCCCTCTCATGTTTTGGAGACACCTCCAATGGAGCTGAAAGAAGACCTAAGTTTTGAGATAAAACTAGTCCAGATTCTAGATTGATAGATAAAGAGGTTACGCAGCAAGGAAGTTCCCATGGTCAAAGTTCTTTGGAAGAGTGATGATAAGTGTGCATTAGTACATGTTTTTATAGGTAATTGACATGTGTTTTCTAGCATAAGTGTTGTTTATTGTTCTAGTTTAGGATTCATTTTGCATTTTTTTATTAAGTTTGATTTTCATTGTTGTTCTTGTGTCTTTGATGTTAATTGAGGGTAAGAATTGACTATTTTGTTCGTAGGAAAGAAGAGGGAGAAACTTGGAGGTTGAATAAAAGATCAAAGAGGAGAAGAAAAGAAGAGTGATTTTGCATCCAATTCCCACATTCGTGGGAATCGTGAAAATTCCCACGAACGTGGGAATTGTAATTTGAGGCAATCTGCGAGGCTTTATTAAACCTAGGGTTTTTGGACTATTTAAGCATCATTAAGCCTTTATCTTCATGAGAGATGACAACTACCTCTAGAAACACCATCCTTGAGTGAAGAACACATGTTTGGAGCATTAAGGAAGGATTGAAGACAAGGATCGTCATCAAGATTGGGCAAAATTGCACATCAACACCAAAATTCCATATTTTGGCAAAGAAGAGAAGGAGTCCTCATATTCAATTTTCTGTCACTTTTATTCCTTATAGTCTTTGTGAAGAGGGTTTATTTGAATGTTGATGATGTTATGGAGACCATGTTAGGCCGTTTTTATTTTAGGGATTGCTTTTGGACCTATTCTGTTGAACTCCTATTTTATTGAATTGAATGAAATGTCTTTGATGATTGTTGCTTTTAATTGTTTGTAACAAATCGAGAGAGTGAGTGAGATGAAATATGTGTAGGATTGTACAATGAGAGTTGGCATCCTATGGACATACAGTTGTCATATTAATTGAATAGTTAGGAGAGAGATCTCGGCTAGTCAATTAATCACCCGTAGGATAGTTTAATAACTAGTTGAATCAATAGAGTCACTGGGTAAGTTGAGAGATTGTCCAATTAATTCCCGTTAATTCAATTTGGGGCAAATAGTTACACCTTGAGAGAGGGTAATTAGTACATTCAGATATTTAGGCTGAGATACAATTCAGTCGATAAAATAGGAGGGATACAAAATAGGGAAAAAAGTAATCTCTAGTCTTAAGATTCTTGAATTTTGATTTTTTTGCATTTTGGTATTGTTCATTGCTTTGTTGTTATTCTTTTATTTTCAATTTAATTTCCAAATTATTTTTATTAAACAATTTTGTTTCTTAAACAAAGTTATGTCTAAATTAAGCGCTTTGTCTAACTGCAAGTCACAACCCATTGACTTGTAGTTTTTGAGCTTAAAACAAGTAGATAGGATTTACCATGAACAAGTTTTTAGCATCGTTGCTGGGGATTGATTGTTTAGCATCGTGATTGATTTAGATTGCTTTGATTTAAGAGTTTTTGATACTTTTTCTCGTGTATTTGCAGGTGTATGAACATAAGTAACATGTAAGGACCGACAAAATTGGTAACACTTCAAGACATCTTAGAATGAGGAATGAGACATCAGAAGAGATAGATTATGAGAAGAAATAGAAAGAACAATGATGGAAGACAATTATTACAGGGAGCAAAGAACTTTTGCAAATTACAGTGAGGCATAGTATGGTTAGGGAAGTGTCGATTCTTATTGGAACACGTACACTACAAGATGGCAGAACCACCTATATTTTTATTGGTCCAATAATGTAAGTACTCACAACAAACATCAAGACCTATTTGAATTTCAACAAGATCAAATTGGAGCGATGGAGAGTAAGTTAGACAAGTTTATGGAGATATTTGATTCCAAATTGGTAGCTAAAGAAGAGAACTAGAAGAGGATGTTTTCTAGTTAGAAGCAAAGATAGAAGAGATTGAAAAAGAAATTCAATCAAATTCTTGAAAATTATGTTGTTTTTATTCAAAAGCTGGAGATTCAAGTAACACAACTTTCTTGTGAATTTTGTAAGAGAAGTGTGGAAGAATCTCTGAGAAATATGGAATTACATCAATGAGAGCAATATGAGGCTATCACACTTAATAATGAGGAAGAGCTAGAAGAACCAGTGGAACACTATACTAAACCCTACTTTATTGAAGAACAAGAGACGAAAAAAGAGATTGAAGTAAAGAAGGCTAACCTCCCTATTATTCACCAGTTCCTAATATACCAAAGGTGAACATAAAAAAAGCTTGGGTAGATGTTCATAGAAAGAATTCTATCTTTTGGATTGATGATGATCAAGAGACATTCAACATAAATGATGTATTCAATAATCTGAAGGATAGTAGCTCATTCAAGATAATTGATGTGTTTGAATCTTCTGAAGAACAAACGGATGAAGAACAGATGAAAAAAGACATCATGTTTGAAGAAGTTATGAAAGTATCTGTTCGTGAAGTGAAAGAAGCAGAGGAGACGAAGGTGATTAAGGAAGAAAAAAAGCAACTCACCTTCATACAGGACAAATTATTGGACTCGATGGAAGATTCTAGAAGTTTCATTATTCCCTACCTTATTGACAGTTTGTTAATGAAAAAGACGTTGAATAAATTAATTGGTTTTCTTAACTTTATCAATATTGTCCTTCAGTTTATTTTGCAAATTGTAGCTTACTTACAGGCTAAAAAATTGGTGTTGAACGAAAAAGGTGGAAGCAAGCCATTTATAATTGATCCTGGATAAGTTTTCAAGGACAGTGAGTCGAGCTAAAGTTGTTAAAAAAAGCGTTGCATAGGAGGCAACTCATGAAATTCTACTTTCTTTTGATTATCTTTGTGGATTTGTTTGTTTGATTTTTTTAGTTATGATCATGTTTTGTTTGAGTTTGATTGATGTTTATGTTGATTTTGTTTGAATTTCAATTTATTTTGTTTTCAAATTTTTTGTTGATGATATTATCTTGATGTGTTTATAGGTTTTAGGATCATGGAGAGTACATACAAGCTTGGAAGAAGGTTTGAAATTGTGAGGATCACCAATTCCCACATTGTGGGAATTGTGGTGATTCCCAAAAATGTGGCAAATCTCTCCATAACATGATTCCCATTGAGGTGGGAATCCTCTCTAGAAATTGTGGGGATTCCTATATGTTGGGCCTCAAATTTTATTATTATTTTGGTATGCATGATTTTAATAAATTTTGTGGTCTGGATAGATAAATCATTTTTTTAATTGGAGTTTAATTGTTATGTCAAGTTTAGGAGGATTTATTTCATGGATTGATGGAAATTTGAAGTATTAAATGGAAGAATTAAGATTAAGTTAGAGTATGGCATGGTGTAAGTTAAATTGAAGAATTAAGAATGCATAAGGGTATTTTGGGTGGATTACTTAAGGTTAGAAGCACTAAGGCATTAAAGGAAGGGTAAGGTGGACTTCTCTCACCCATTAAAGGTAGAATGGGAAGAGGAAAAGATGTCTTGTAAATAAGAAGACTAAAAACGTGAATGAAGGAAAGAAGGAGAGAAAAATCAAAAAGGAAGAGAGAGAAAGAAGAAGACAGGTTTCGGTGAAGTTGAGAAAGAAGACTAGGTTACAATTTTTCTTAGTCTTAAAGAGAGAGTTTGAGGTTACTCAAGAAGGGAAAAGGAAAGAGGAAGGGAAGAGCTTTCTTTAGAGCCAAGAATCTCATTAGTTGGTGAAGATTTAAGGTAAGTTGATTTTAATCTGGTTTTTGGTTCAAAGAGCTTGGGAAATGTATGGGTTTAAGTATTCTAGGGTCAAATTTCATGCTTTTGGGCTCTATGGGTTCTCAAATTTGAATTCCTATTGAATGGAAACTTTGTCCTTTATGAAGGAAATCAAGGAGAGGATCAAGAGAGGCCAAGGGAGCAAGAGGAAAGACATCTTTAAGAAAATCCCTAAGCAAGTTTGTAAGGAAGGATTTTAGGCGGGTGACACTTTTATAATTAAGTAATGAGCCCTAATGTTTCTTAAAAACCAATAAAGCTTTAAAAGGGTTTTCAATTGTATTATAAATGTGCCGTTAAAGGTTCTTGAATACTTTGATAATGTGCTATATGTTTGCATATGCATTGTGATATTGGTTTATGAAATGAATGATGAAAATGATTTTTGAAAATACCATTGAGGCCATAAGTTAAAAGATGTGAAATGCATGATTATGTGGGTTTGTGGTGGTCCCCTAAGTTAAGTCAAGTGCACTTGTCTAAAGGCTTCTCCCGCCTGCCCGCTAGTGGTATGGAACTCCTTCATGGACTCTTATAAGTTCATGGCTACGTAAGACCATTAAATGGAATTGTGCTAGTACGTTCTGTTCACAGCTACACAGGACCCTTATGGGAAATGTGTGGTACGTTCTATTTTGGATCCACCAAAACCAATTTGATGTGCTTATGTGTTAGCAAGTTTGATGCATGCATGATTTATAATTGCTCATGAACTATTTGATTGAGTGCGGTTTTTGGAGAAATAAGTATTTGATGATTTTTCATGCAAAAATCAACATGGTTTCTAAAATGTATAATGCAATGAATTTTGAAAATCATTTTGCTTGTATCTTGATTATAAATCTGTTACCCACGAGCTTTAAGTTCACCCCCTCCCAATTCTGTCCCACATTCAGGTGATGAGCAAGAGACTGAGTAAGTCAAGAGTCAGGGCAGCACTCCAGTGTGTATATTTTTCTTTGTACGTTTAAGTTAGATTTTTGGGAATTCAAGGCTTTAGCCACATTTCAAGTGTATTTTGTACTTTGGTCCTCAAATTCAGTTGATGTATTGTGGCTTGAAATGTCATTAAAGCTTTGTAAAGACTTCTGCCTATTGATATGAATGGAATGTATTTTAGGTCTGTTATGACCACTTTTAAGTTTTCACATTGCATTAGATGTTCAGTTGAGTTTGATGCATTGGAAAGTAGTTGGTGTTTATGTTTTTGGTGTATTTTGTCATTGTAATTGAATGAATGAGGGTGGTTGAAAAGATATATATTGGCATTAAGTAAGGTAGGTTGCAAGACGTTTTGGGATCTGCTTCAGGGTTTTTCGCTGTGTAAGAATGTAAAGATGCAAGGAAACATAGTTGCAAGGAAAACACAGACGAAAGGAATTATCTGTGATGACGTCAGAAGACAAATGCAAGGAAACACAGATGAGAGGAATCATCTATGATGACGTTAGAAGATAGACGCTAGGAAACATAGATGTAAGGAAAACACAGATGAAAGGAATCGTCTGTGATAACGTCAGAAGACAGACGCAAGGAAACACAGACGAAAGGAATTGTCTGTGATGACATTAGAAGATAGATGCAAGAAAAGACAGACGCAAGGGAACATGGACGACAACCAAACCCAGATGATAGATCAAAGATAGCCGATAGCCAAACCTAACCAATAGACCAAACACAAACAATAACCAAACCCAGATGATAGACAAACACAGACGATAGGCCAAACACAGACGAAAGGCCAAGCATAGACGATACAAGAAGAAGTTAAGCTAGTACATTGAATAGTTACTTAATTGGAGTTAGTTACAAAACTCAACTAAATAATGGTTTTCAACAAGAAGTGGTTATCAAGGATCAAGAAGCAGTTAGAGACTTATGCTATAAGTACAAGTCAAGGGACAAAATGTTTTGAAGAGATCAAGATGAAATTCCACTTTGATTGTCCTGGTGAGGGCACTTCACTTTTGTGGGATGTGCATTGATAACTTGCATTTTTGTCACGTTAATCCTTTTTGTTTCATGTTCTTTTGATAGACTTTTGTGATGTTTGGTTTATGTTTCCACGATAATTTGTATCTTTGCATGTTCTAGGTGACGAAATACAAGATGACGTGATTTGGACTGAAATTGACAAAATGAGAAGCAACAAATACAAGGAGGTCACGCAATATATGAAGGACAACGTTTTAAAGGGGAAAATCAACACATAAGAGAGGGATTAAATCAAGGCAACGTGGAGAACGCATGAAGCAGCAGGCATGTGGGACTCTAAACAAATGAGGGCAACAAATGAATTAAAGAGTAGAAGGCATTAGGCGGGCGTGACCAAGGAGAAACGTGACTGACGCAACAAATTAAAAAGCACAATGGACACATCAAGAGGGGCGACGTCGCTGAAGAAGAACGCTACACGTGGAAGGGCTTTTAAATGGGTTAAAGTTTATTTAGAGATGGGGGCCCACTGGAATGAATGAAAGGGAACAAAAACCTAGGTTGACGGCAGATTGCAGGGAGACAAGAAACAAGAGCTAAAGAAAAAGTGGAGTGACGGCAGCAGCAAGAAATAAGAGAAAAGCTTTGGAACTTGGAGAGGAAGAGTCAAAGATTGCGGCAGCATAGGAGAGAGGAAGCTTTTTATTTTTGTCTTGGGCATTCACAGTTTCGAAAACAGAGGAAGCTAAAGGATGACGTGCAGCAGCTATATTTGAGAGTGGACGATAGTTTCTGGAGGATAGTGGATTGACGCGGATTAATTTCTCATCACAACAGTAGGCGACGGCAGCTGTTTATGGATCAACGCAGAAGGTTTAACTTCAATTTTAATTTGTTAATTTCAGCTTTAGTTGATAGAGACTAGTATTATGTGTAGCTA
>JAOSBO010027855.1:0-11709 GCA_027563915.1 Erythroxylum rotundifolium | reverse complement strand
GTTATTCGTTTCAGATATGATTTCGCTTTATATTTCCGTTACGGATTCCTTCTTGTAGGATCCGTTCCTTCGATTTGGTTCGATAATTGGTTCGCTCCATCTTTCGAACTTTGCGATTTGATCCGATTCGTTTTCGATTCAAAATTCATCTTCGTTTTGAAATTTTCGTTTCGTTATCCGTTCTTTTTCAGTTAGGATTTGGTTTTCCGGATCGGGTCCTAACAGTGCATGAGTGAACATTCACTCAAATAAAGAGTTTATAGTGATATCATCACTTCTAGATGTTTTAAAGAGATTAATGATTAAACTGGCGCCAGTAGTTTGATGGACTAGTGGCCCATTAAGTCTTAACTTCAAGATTGAATCTTTTGTGATAATCACCATGTAAAGTGACATGGGAGATCTAGAAGAAAAAACCATCATAAGTGCAAAATGGTAATTTTACCCTTTAATGTGCGGATGGTTATAATATGGTCTATAGTAGAGTTTGCGATTACATATTGAATTAATAAATTTGAAATATGTTTTCTCATAATTTTAAGTAATTTGAGAGTTCAACCAATTGGTTTTAATGGATGACATTTGGTTAATAAGTTAGAATTAATTCTAAAGAGATTAAATTAATTCTGGGCTTATCGGAGCTTGAATTATTTCAGTCTATTTAGATTCTCCACTTAGCTTCTAGGAAGGTTATCAAGGAAAGTAAGAAAACTAAACGGAGGTTATTGAAAAGAAAAAGAGACAGTTTAGAGAGATAGATGAATTGGATTCGCGCCAATAAGATCGGAACAATTTAATTAAGAGATACTTAAATTAGGCCTTAAGCCTATAATTAAATGTTGGGCTTACACTAATTAATTGTTAATTATAAGCCCAAAAGAACATTTAATATGGGATTGGATTTTGATTTGGTTAATTAGATTAATCAAATGAAAATTTTTTAATAATAATAATAATAATAATAATAATAATAATAATAATAATAATAATAATAATAATAACAACAACAACAACAACAACAACAACAACAACAACAACAACAATAATAATAATAATAAGTAAAACAAGGATGTAGGATTCGGTCATGCCTATTATTAAGACATGTTTTGTTGGCTGGTTTTTTTTTTAAGAACATTAAATGGAAACATCATGCTCTTCATTATATGGGCTTGATGGCTTGTTTTCTAAAAACAAGAAGTGGACAACTCATTTGGAATTCTTTATAAAATGAATGTTTGCTGTCCACTCTCTCCCAAAAACCATCGTTTATGCCTATTATTATTACAACAAAGAAAAGGTTATTTGATATAGATAACGTCCAAGTGTTGTATGGAATAGGCGCAGGTCTTTTGGCATGGTTTTTGCTAAATGAAATGGTGCGTTTTTTATGCTCTCCATTTTTCTCTCAACTAGCCAAATATAGCTAAAGGGACAGTAGCATATTTAATATTGAATTATGAAATACGACATTGGTCTTTGAGTTTTCCACCCACTCTCTCCTTCCATTTTTCAGTGATAACTATACATCCAAGTGTTGGAGTCGCCTCTCAATTATTCTCTCAGAACCAATCAGCTGAACAAAGCAAAAGGTTTGCTCTCCATTATTTTTCTTCTCCTTTCCCGCCAAAGGATTTTGATAACTAAGCTATCCAAGGAGAACAAGTGGTAGATCGAATTAGTTGATGATATAGCAACGAGGAATTAAAGCTGTAGCTAGGAGTCAGTAAAAATCCGATATTGTTCCTATTTTATTTATTTTCTTTATGTCATATCATGTATGGATTAAAAGCATGTTGATTTGGCGTTTACGCTTCCGTTGTGTTTTGATTTCAGTAAAAGCTTTTAAAATCTACTGTTTAGCCAAATCAAGGATGAATTTTTATTCTATCCAACATTAGCTGTATCAAAACCATTCCCATAGAGGCAAACCAAGGGATGGTGAGGGAGGTCATAAATAAGGAAATTAAAGCTTGTTTGCTCTCTATAATCGTAAATAAGGTGTCAAACTATGATGGGTTGAATGGCAGGTTTTTTTACCTACTTACGACCGGCTAGGAGACTCTTATGTAAGTGTAGTGTTATAATTCTTCTAAAGAAACAAAATATTGAGGGAATGGAACAAAACCTATATAATTATAATCCCCAAAGGCAACAATTCCAAGTCTTGTTTCACCTAATTGCCTGTTGTAATATGTTATATAAGGTTATATAAAAAATATTGACTAGAAGGATGTAAAAGAACTTGGACCAGCTTATCAGTCCAACATAGAATAAATTTATATAAGGAAAATCCATAGGAAATAGCATTTTATTAATGCAAGAACTTATAAAGGGGTATGAGTCTAACAAAGTTATTAAAATCTATATTTAAACTTTGTAAAAGCATATGACATAGTTAGATGGAAATTTCTAATTAGGGTATTGCTAGCCACCAATTTTATTGTAAGAGTCCAACAAAGTTATTAAAATCTATATTTTAACTTTGAAAAAGCTTATGACATAGTTAGATGGAAATTTCTAATCAGGGTATTGCAAGCCACCAATTTTATTATAAGTTTCATCAAATGGATTAAGGAATGGATCACCATACCTTCGTATGCAATCATGAAAAATAAGGAACCAATTATGCCTTTTAATGCCTCCAAGGGCCTTAGTTAAGGGGACCCTATATCTCCTTATCTCTTTATGATTGGAATGGAAGTACTTAATAGTTTTCTAAAATTCAATATAGTTAGGAATTTGAACTTTAAATACCATTATAGATGCAATATACTAAGAATAACTCACCTTTATTCAACTAATGATCTATTATTAATGTATAAAACTGAGGCATAATCCATTAATCTATTATTAGATACACTATAGAGCTTTAAATAGGTCTCCAGGTTAAGTTTTAATCCTACCAAAAGCTCATTTGTACTGTCCTCAAGAATCAATTCTTCTATGGCTTATAGAGTAGCTAGAATAAACATTCCATAGGAAAAACTATCTTTTAAATATCCTGGAGTGCCTATATGTTACAGGAAGCTTAAGATAAGTGAGTGTTAGATACAGTTAATAAAAATCTCAACAATTAGAAAAAAAGTTTCTCAATTATAGAGGTAGACTACAATTAATTAATTATGTGTTAAATAACTTATCAACCTATTGAATGGCACATATAGAATTAACAAAGAATATCCTAAAAGCAATTGATAAGATAGTGGTACACTTCTTGTGGAGTGGCTTTAACAATTATAGAAAGATTCCTAAGATGAAATGGTTAATAGTTTGCCTTCCTAGGCAACAAGGGGGACTAGGAATAACCTCAAATGAAAATCAATCCAAAATATTACTAACAAAGAGATTATGGTCCTTAAATCAAGAAAATTAAGAGTTTTAGGTAAAGTGGATACACATGTATCATATAAAACACTAAAGCATATGAAGAGTTCCTATTCAATCAAGTATGTCTTGGACTTTCAAATAGATATTGGGTATGAGAGAATGGATGTAGGAAATCATAAAAAATAGGGTGTTTGATAGAAATAAAACATCTTTCTAGATTGATAATTGGCACCCCAAAAGACCCCTCTATAAGATTAAAAAATACAACATTTGAGATCTTTAATTCCTGGCAATACAAAGGTGCAAAAATTGATTAGCAATAATCAATGGAGCTAGCCTTTCCACTATTACAAAGAAGTGGGAGCAATTACAGTTATCTTTCTTATCTACTAACTTGAATCAAGTATATTAGATCAGATCCAGTTGTTAGAGGATAAAATCTCTCAATTTCACTTTAAATTATGGAAGAGCTAGTTGTTGGCAACAAATGTCCATAAAGTTCAATAGCACCTCTTGGTTTGGGACTAGGATATAAGACCATCACATGCATTCATCTTGTGGCTTGCAATTGGGGAAGGAATCCCTACAATGATGGACCCCGAATTTTTTTATTTATTTTATTAAGCATGATCTGAATAAATTTTATGCTTTTGTTAGATAAATCCTTTTATTTGAAGTTAAATTATTATGTCAAGTTTAGGAGGATTTATAGCATGGATTGATAGAAATTTGAAGTATTAATGGAAGAATTAAGATTAAGTTACAGTATAGTATGGTGTAAGTTAAATTGAAGAATTAAGAATGCATAAGGGTATTTTTGGAAGATCAGTAAAGGTTAAAAGGCTAAGGCATTACATGGAAGGGCATAGTGGACTTTGCTCACTCATTAAGGGTATAAAATGCAGAAGAATCAATTGTTGTCTTACATTTTAAAGAAGCAAAATTGAGAGTGAAAGAAGAGAGAAAGAGAGAAGTGGAAAAAGAAGAAGAAGAAGATAGGGTTTGGAAATTCTTGAAGATTTTGAGGCTAAAACAAGTAAGTATGAATATTAACCTTCTTAATTGTTAGATGATGCATATTTAGGGTTAGTTAGAAGTGAATATGTGTAGGAAGTTGTGATGAATGGTTTATGTGAATGTTTAGGTTTGGTTAATGATCAAAAGTAGATTATGAATTGTTGTAAATGATATTGGATTGGAATTGTGTTGAAAATGAAGTAGAAGAGATGGGTTAGTGATAAGATGGGTTATAGGTGAAAGGTAGGAAGTAAAAAGATGGAAAATGTCCCAAAACATGTTCTTGGAATGGGTTTCTGGACATTTTCGTTGCGGCGACACAAAGCATGCTCTAAGAGTTGGTTTCTGGGCATTTTCGCCACGGCGAACTTTCTAGCACCAAACATGCTTTAGTATTTTGGGCATAACTTTTTGTGTAGTTATCCAAATGAGATGATTTTTTATTTTTTGTAAACTAGAGACATAGGGATACAAATTTTATAAAGAAATCAATCTAAATTAAGTCTCCAAGGATTTCAATTTCTGGGTGAAATTTAAATGTAGAGTTTTGTTTCAGCATGAGAAGTAGTTTAAATTGTTAAGGTGTGACTTTGCGATTTGTAAACCAAATTGAATGGAATTTTGGTTATTGTTTAAGGAAATCAAGAAGGTGATCAAGAGAGGCAAGAGGAACAAGAAGAAGACATCCCTAGACAAGTTTATAAGGGAGGATTTAAGGTGGGTTACACTTTTATAATTAAGTAATAAGCCTCTAAAGTTTTCTTCCGAACCAAGAAAGTTTTAAAATGTTTTCAATTGCGTTATAAATATGCCGTTAAGGCTTCTTGAATGCTTTGATAATTTTCGATATGTTTGCAAATGAATTGTGTTATTGGTTTATGAATTGAATGATGAAAATGACTTTTAAAAGTATATTGATTTTTGAAACGGTATTAGATTATGAAATTAAGTTTTGGAAAAATGCCGTTGAAGCCATAAGTTTACAAGATGTGAAATGCATAATTATTTGGGTTTGTGGTGGTCCCCTAAGTTAAGTCAAGTGCACTCTGACAAAAGGCTTCTTCCGCTTGCCCGTTAGTGGCTTGGAACTCCTTCAAGGACTCCCATAAGTTCATGGTTACTCAAGACCGTTAAATGGAATTGCGATAGTACGTTCTGTTACAGCTACACAGGACCCTTATGGGAAATGTGTAGTACATTCTGTTTTGGATCCACTCAAACCATTATGACGTACTTATGTTCTTTTGAAATGTTAGCAAGTTTGATGCATACATGATTTATAATTGCTCATGAACTGTTTGATAAAGTGAGAATTTTGAGAAATAAGTGTTTGGTGATTTTACATTTGAAATTATTACCATTTCCGAAAATGTGAAATGGCATTGAGTTTTGAAATGGTTTTTGCTTGTTTCTCGATTATAAAATTGAAATGGTTTTTGCTTGTTTCTCGATTATAAAATTGTTACCCATGAGCTTTAAACTCATCCCCATTCTCCTCCCCCTATTCAGGTGATGAGCAAGAGATCGAGTAAGTCAAGAGTTAAGGTATCACTCCAGTCTGCATATTTTGTTTTGTTTGTTTTGAAGTTAGATCTTGTAAAACAATGCTTTAGTCACATTTTGAGTGATTTTAGTTTTTGTAAACTTTGTACTTTGGATTATGATGTAAGGGGGCTCGAAATGCCCACTAAGGTGTTGTAAAACTCTTACTTTTGTTATTAATGAAATATATGTTGGTATTACAAATGATTTTTGTTATGTTTTGCAAAGTATTCAATTTTTGAAATGAGATCAAGATTTTGAGAAATTAGTTATGGTTAGATTCTTATCCCTTTTTTTTAAGTTGTGCAAATGAATGTGGTTAAAAGATTTTAAGTTTGCATTTTGGTAAGATAGTTAGCTTGGGTTCAGATTTCTGCTTCAGAAGTTTTCGTCGCGGAGAAGCCAAGAGTTTGTCACGGCATAATCACGTGGTGACTTGGCTGCAGTGAAGATTATGCTTTTTGCCGCAGTGAAATCGAACGACATAAGTTAGCCGCGGCGAAGATAGATTTACGCCATGGTAAAGCCCGCCTTTGCTTCCGAGGGAGTTTCATTCAATTATCAAACTTCTAAGCCCTCCTCCATGCTTAAGCTTCACGATCTCAGGTCTGATGTTGGGTTCCAGAAACAGGGTCCAACATGTTATGGTATCAGAGCGACTAGGTTTAGGTTCAGGTTTGCATATAGGTTTAGGCATGAAATGGGTAATTTAGGACATGAAATGAACATGCATCATTTTAAATGAATACCTTGCATTGTTTTGAATTGTTTTACATGATTTGAAATTTTTTTTCTAGATTTGAAATTGTTTTGTACGATTTGAACTGTTTTGCATAATTTGAAACTGTTTTGTATGAACTACAGATTTTCATTGGTTTTATATTGAAGGAGTGATTATGTCGCCTTGAAAAATAACTCGAAGCTTTGAATTGATCTGGCTCTCGCCAAGGGAGCACCGATGAATCCTATGTCCCACAAGATGTGGGGACACATTCTGCTCCTAATTCTGAGGTAGCTACTGTGCAACTTGAGGTGCCTCCACCTCATCCTCCTATGCCTCAAACAAACGCCATGGATTCGCGATTCTTTCAGTCCTTTGCTCAGGCTTTCTCATATGCCATGGGCCAAGGGTCTCAAGTTCTGATGCAAGCTTCAGTGGAGAGGACTGGACAGTATGATAAGCTCCGCAAGTATGAAGCTATAGATTTTAACGAAACTACAAATCCAGAAGAGGTTAAAGCCTAGTTGAAGAGGACCGAGAGGGTTCTGATTCAGATGAAGTGCTTGGATGAGGAGAAGTTAGATTATACAGTGAGCTTGCTATAGGGGGCGCACTTCACTGGTGGGAATCAGTGCCCCATAGTCAAGATATGCCTCCGATGTTGTCATGGAGGGACTTTTCGAAAGTTTTCAGGAGGAAATACTTCTCGAGGGTCTATATTTAAGAGAAGGCCAGGGAATTTTTAAATCTCACACAGAGGGATATGAGTGTGAGTGAGTATGAGCTTAAGTTCACACAGCTTTCTAGTTATGTAGCAAACATTGTGGCGAATGAGGAAGATAAGTGTCGTAAGTTTGAGGCAGGTCTCCATTTGGGGATCAAGGAGAAGTTGTTGATCCACAATTTCTGTGAGTACCAGTAGTTGGTAGATGCTGCACTCCAGGTTGAGAAACTGGAGAATATAAGGAATGAAGTGAGTAGGAAGAGGAAGAACTGGGAGCAATTTTCTAGAAAGGGTGTGAGTACTCCAATACCTGAGAGGGCTCTGAAGAGCTCCTGTATATAGAGTGAGGCAGGGAGTAGTGCCTCTGCTAAGAACAAGCGAGCAAGGGCAGTGTCAGTGCAAGCCTCAACAGTAGGAGGCAATTGCAGGGTGGAGAGGAGCAGGAACATGAACCCCCAATGTGATCATTGTGGGAAGCTACATAGGGGAGAGTGCCTCAAGTTATTGGGGGCATGCTTTCGATGTGGAGAGAAGGGACATATGATTAGGGACTGTTCCCAACTAACAAGGCAAGAGGGATCGTAGTTGCAAGCCCAAAGGAGAGCAGAAACAGTGGGAACCAGACTAGTCACTGAGGTGGGCAGTTCTGGAGCTGCAAGGAAGGCTATTCCTCCAGGAAGGCCAACGGGTCAGGCTCAGGCTTAGGCAAGGTTGTTTGCCATGACAGGGGAGGAAGCTGCAGCCACACCTGAAGTTGTCACGGGTATGGCTCAGTTACCTAATTCTGAAGTATATGTTTTGATTGATTCTGGTTGCATGCATTCATTTGTTTCTAAAAGTATGATGTTGCATGAAGTGAATTCAGTGCCTTTGAATAGTCCTTTTCTTCTTAGTACACCTCTAGGGAGGAATGTGATAATCAGTTAAGTGTATAAGGGTTGTGAACTCTTCATTGACGGTGCTATACTGGTAGTGGACTTACTACCTCTAGACCTAAAAGACTTAGATGTTATACTTGGAATGGATGTCTTAGAGAAGTATGAGGTGAAGTTAGATTGTGGCCTTAAGGAGGTGGAATTTAATCTGGGAAATGGAGAGAGGGTGATTTTCAGAGGGGACAGGAAAGCACCATCCCCAAGAATTATTTCTGGTATGTTAGCTAACAGGATGATGAGAAAAGAGTGTGAAGCCTTCTTGGAATATGTTATGAATGTTGATGTGAATGAAAAGAGGTTAGAAGATTTTCCGATTGTAAGGGAATTTCCTGATGTGTTCCCAAAGGACTTACTTAGTTTACCACCGGTAAGGGAAATCGATTTTGCCATCGACTTGATTTCTGAAAGCGCACCTATTTCCATACCACCTTATATAATGGCTCCAGTTGAGTTGAAGGAGCTTAAGGAACAGTTAGAGGAACTGTTATAGAAGGGGTATATAAGGCCAAGTTTGTCACTATGGGGAGCGCTAGTTTTGTTTGTTAGGAAAAAAGATAGGACATGGCATATGTGCATTGATTATTAGAGACTTAACAGGGTGACTGTTAAGAATAAGTATCCTCTGCCTCAGATTGATGATCTGTTTGACCAGATCCAAGGAGCAAGGGTCTTTTCTAAGATTGATCTCAGGTTAGGTTATCATCAGCTCAAAATCAAGGAGTCCGATGTGAGTAAGACAGCCTTCAAGACAAGGTATGGACATTATGAGTTTTTAGTCATGCCTTTCGGTTTGACCAATGCTCCAGCTACTTTCATGGATCTTATGAACAGGGTCTTCAAGGAGTATCTAGATCAGTTTGTCATAGTGTTTATCGATGACATTCTGGTGTATTCCAAGAATGAAGGGGAATATAAGGGACACCTCCGGAGAGTGTTGCAGACGGTGAGGGAGAAAGTGCTTTATGCTAGTTCAGCAAATGTGAATTTTGGCTTCATGGGGTGATATTCCTTGGACATGTGATTTCTAAAGATGGGGTACATGTTGGTCCAAGGAAAATTGAAGCAGTGGTGAATTGGCATGCACCGATGACAGTGGCAGAAGTAAGAAGTTTTTTAGGTCTGGTAGGGTATTATAGGAGATTTTTTGAAGGATTTTCTATGATAGCTACATCGATGACCAAGCTATTGAGGAAGAATTAGAAATTTAACTAGAGTGAGGAATGTCAGAAAAGCTTTGAAGAGCTCAAGTGAAGATTAAGAAGTGCTCCAGTTTTGATTTTGCCTACTGGAGATGAGGGCTATACAGTGTACAGTGATGCCTTAAGAAAGGGTTTAGGTTGTGTGTTAATGCAGGAAGACAGGGTGATAGCTTATGCTTCGCAGCAACTGAAGCCTTATGAGTTGAATTATCCAACTCGTGATTTGGAATTGGCAGCAATGATTTTTGCATTGAAGATTTGGAGACATTATCTATATGGGGTTCAGACGAAGATTTTTAGAGATCACAAAAGTCTCAAGTATCTATTGAGTCAGAAAGAATTGAATTTGAGAAACAGAAGATGGTTAAAGCTAATTAAGGATTATGATTTGTTGATTGAGTATCATCCAGGAAGGGAAAATGTAGTAACGGATGCCTTGAGTAGGAAATCATCAATAGCCCATGTTCAAACAGTTTATCTGCCGTTATTGGAAGAGATGGCTAAGCTTAGGATAAGTTTGAAATAGGAGGAACCAGATTGTGTTATTGCAAATTTCAGAGTAAGACCAATACTTAGGGAAAAGGTTAGGGAGTTACAAGCACAGGATGTAGAATTAAGCAAGCTCAGAGAATAAATTCAAAATGGCAAGAAGTTTGAAGTGGTAGTGAGGGATGATGGACTCATAACTGTCAGAAATAGGCTTTGTATCCCAGATGTCTAGGAGGTAAAGGATGAAATACTGGATGAGGCACATAATGCATCTTATGCTACGCACCCAGGTAGCACCAGACTGTATAGGGATTTGAGAGAGCATTTCTAATGGGAAAGGCATGAAGAGAGATGTAGTAGAATATGTGAGGAAGTGTCTAGTGTGTCAGCAAGTTAAGGCTAAACACCAGGCACCTTCAGGAAAGTTAAGGACATTGTCCATTCCTGAGTGGAAGTGGCAAAGGGTGACCATGGACTTTCTGATGGGTTTGGCCAAGACCGTAGGAAGCATGATTCCATATGGGTCATTGTTGATCATCTGACGAAGTCAACCCATTTTCTAGTAATCAAACGGATTGATTCCCTGTATGTGCTAGCAAACAAGTTTATTAATGAGATAGTGAGACTGCATGGGATTCCAAATTCTATAGTTTCCTACAAGGATCCTAGGTTTACTTCAAGATTCTGGGGAAGCTTACAAGAGGCTCTGGGAACCAAATTGAATTTTAGCACTGCTTTTCACCCCCAGACAGATGGTCAATTTGAGAGGACCATTCGGACCCTAAAGGGAAAGCTTAGAGCATATGTGATGGATTTTAAAGGTGCTTGGGACAAGCATTTTCCATTGGTCAAATTTTCTTACAATAATTTGTACCATTCGAGCATTCAGATGGCTCCGTATGAGGACTGTATGGAAGGAGATGTAGAACTCCGATATTCTGGGATGAGGAAGGACAAAGGAAACTGATATGGCCAAAGTTACTTCAGATGACAGTGGACAAGGTCAATTTAGTTAAGTAACGGCTTAAGGCAACTCAGGATAGAATGAAGAGCTACACTAACACACATCGAAAGGAGATGGAGAATGAAGTTGGGGAGAAAGTTTTTTATAAGACATCTCTTTGGAAAGGGGTAACGAGATTTGGCAAGAAGGGCAAATTGAGCCCGAGGTATGTAGGTCTTTACGAAATTCTTAAGAGGATTGGACCACTAGCCTATAGATTAGCGTTGCCATAGGAATTGTCTTAGATACATGATATTTTTCACATTTCCATGTTGAGGAGGTATAGATCGGATCCCTCCCATATCATTCAAACTACTAAGGTTCAGTTGAGAGATGATCTGAGTTACGAGGAGATTCTAGTGGAGATTTTGGACACCAAGGAGAAGGCTCTCAGGAATAAAACGGTTCAATTGGTCAAAGTCCTGTGGAGAAACCATTCGGTAGAAGAGGCCACGTGGGAGAGACTAGAGGCTATGAAGGAGAAGTATCCACATCTTTTTGATGACTTAGGTAATAATTTTAAGGATGAAATTCTTTTAAGAGGGGGAGAAATGTTGGGCCCCGAATTTATTTATTTATTTTACTAAGCATGATTTGAATAAATTTTGTGGTCTTGTTAGACAAATCATTTTATTTGGAGTTAAATTATTACATCAAGTTTAGGAGGATTTATAACATGGATTGATAGAAATTTGAAGTATTAAATGGAAGAATTAAGATTAAGTTAGAGTATAGTATGGTGTAAGTTAAAT
>JAOSBO010027812.1:0-11712 GCA_027563915.1 Erythroxylum rotundifolium | reverse complement strand
ACCAAGCAATGCAAACATGTTAGGGGCATTTGATAAGGTGATCCATTATCCCCTTACTTGTTCACTTTAGTTATGGATGGTTTTTACTGGATTTTAACGAAGCTGATAGAATTTAATGGGATATTTAAATATCATCATCTTTGTAAAGAAACTAATCTCACTCATATCATAAATGATGATGATCTTCTACTTCTATATGAAGCGCATGTCCCTTCTACCAACATTATGATGAATGCTCTCAACATATTTGCTTAACGATCTGGTCTCAAGATTAACTCCAACAAAAGCAGCTTATATCTATCTGGTAATGTACAGAATTCAGATGAACTAAGATGATTCAATGATTTCACTACTGTTTATCATACCTTTACTTATCTGGGTGTTCCTATTACATGTTCCAAGCCTAGATATCCATACTATATACCCATCATTGAATAATTGTAGTCTAGAATTTTGACATGGAAAAACATATTCTTATCTTATATTGGTAGATTAACTCTCATTATTTCAGTTCTTAGTAGTTTACATATTAATTGGATAACACATATAACTCTTCTTCGCAAGGTGATCAAGGAGATAGATAAAATTATAAAGGCATTCCTATTATCTGGTTCTATTGATAGCTCCACGAAGGCTACAATTAAATGGAGTGATGTCACTATGTCAAAGAGGAAGGGAGGGCTTGGTATCATTCCTATCTCTATAATACAAAAGATTCTGATGTATAAGAGGTTACGAAGACTGTACATTGATCAAAATACACTATGGATCAAATGGGTACATGAGCACTATCTGAAACATACAAATTTCTAGCAACTCAATTGCTCTCTAATTGGGTCTCCTATTTTTAAGCAAATAATGAGGTTGAGAGCACTTATTTATCCTTGCATGCAACATAATGTTGGTAATAGGGATAGAACTTGGATTTGATATAACAAATGGCTTGATATAAGCCCTTTAGCTTACTAACCAGATTTTCAACAATTAAGGAGCATATTGCCTTTGAATTCTTGAGTTTCATCTTTGATTTTGAATGGTGAATGGTATAGGGATTTTAGAAGATTCCACAACACGTTGGATCACCTTCCACAACTAAATGATCTTCATAATGATAATTTCATTTCTTGGTCTCTAAATCAGAATGGTACTTTTTCTAATCACTTTTGCTACCATCCATTTACTGAAATGCTGCCTAAAGTGCCATGATTTGACCTCCTTTGGGGTAAGGTAGTGTGTCCAAGGACTTCATTCATCTCTTGGTTGGCAGTCAATAATAGACTTCAGACCAAGAGCCAATGGTATGAAAATATTGATACAAGTTATTTATTTGGGTGTTATAGCTACTAGGGATAGGGATTATTTATTCTTCCAATGTTCTTATACTAAGGTTATCTAGAGAAGAATCTTGCACATGTTACCTTGTAATTTTTGTCGTTATAATTGGGAGAAAATATTAAATTAGATCATTGATAAATCAGTAAAGAGGGAACCGATTTCTCCTCTCTTCAAAGCATCATTTGTTGTTGCCATTTATATCATATGGAAAGAGTGAAACAATAGACGATTTACTGATAAGAAGATAGAGAAATACCAATTGGCTTATAGAGTTACAAATAGTATCAGATCTTGCATTTATGCTAAATAGTTACAAGAGCTTTTGACTATGGATATGAATATATAGGGCTTGTAATTTGTGCATTTTCATGCTAAGGTTATTTTTCTATATTTGCTTTGTGTAACTAATTTTCCTTAAGAGAAATGGCGTCCGACCTAGAACTCATTGTAATATGGTAATAGTTTCATCTATATAACGCTGTATTCATTTTTTTTTATAAAAAGAGTGTAAACACTTCTCTGATTAAACACTTGAGACATGTTATGAGGAAGTGACATTTTTGGGTATGCATGGAAGAGCTACTGGATTGCATTACTATAAGTTTTGTTTGATTTGAGAATAATTATGGAAATTATAGAAAGTTTTGTCTTAATTTTATTTGATAATTTTTGAAATTGATCAAAAAAATTATTTTTTTTGTTCTCCTTTAACTTTGTTTGGGGACAAACAATGCATTAAGTATGGGGTGGTTGTTATAATGCATTTTATGTTAGATTTCAGATAGTTTTTGTCCAATTTTTAGACTTTTCTAATTTATTTGTTCAAGATTGTTGTTAGATTTTTATGTTTAGGATGAGCTTTAAAGATTTTAGAAGAAGCCTTTAAATGGATCAAAGATATACAAAGAATATGGCCAATTGGACTAAACTTGGTTGTGCCTTCTTCTTGGAGAATGTAACTGAAACAATAGATGACAGACAAAGACACAATGTGGAAATATGGCCATGTCGACAAACTGAGCATTTTTGCTATCCTCGGTTTTTAATATAGATGGATATTCCAAATATGAATGTGGTCTTCAGAGAATATTTAGAGAAAATATATAGATTTTAAGGAAGCCCAAATTTGTAGCTGTGTGAATTCGTTTGGACTACCAATCGTTTGTTTAAAGTAAAACTTATTTTTACAGAATTGGTAGCCTGACCATTTAGGTTTTACATGGACATATCTGAGTCTTATAAGATCCAAATGAGGTGATTCAAAAGCTAAATTTCAAGATAACATCCAAGGCCATAATTCCTATGTAAAAATTTATGCCCAAAAGTTTTGTTTTGAGGGTTGAAAATTCTGAGAATTAGATACAAAATGAATCCTAGCCCAGTCCAACCTTCCCTTAGTTTTTGATTCATAACTTTAGCTACAGGGCTTTGTTTTTAGCAAAAGAGGATCCGTTGGAAAGTTAAGAGAGGAAGAGAATATTTTTGTGAAGATATTATGACGTAAATATGAAGTGATCAAGGTAAAAATAGGAGAGAATTATCAGAATGGAAATAGAGTGCCAAACATAGTTTAGGAGAGCAGACTTGGGGATGCACGGGAGAGGAGAGATTTCTTCGTTCTTTATAATTTAAATTTTCTTTAAAACACTAAAATTTGTGAAAAGATTAGGGAGAATTAATTTATCTTGTCTTAAACATTGATTGGGAGCTGGAGAAAGTGAAGGAGAGTTTCACTCCCAATCATCATTTAAGGTTCTTTTGTTCTCTATTGATTTGGTTTGATTTCATATTTTTCTTGTTTCAATTTCTTCTTGATACAATGTCATTTTCTGGTTTGAATTCAATTGATATGAGTATTTTGTTTTATTTTGATGATGAATTCAATTATTCTTACCTAGGGTTTGCATCTAGATTTAATTAAATGTCTTGATTCGATAATTCACATTAATATATATCTTACCTAGATTGATTATGTTATATTGAATGCTATTTTAATATATTGTCCAACTATTAATCTCAAGATATTGAGTGAAGAATCGAAAGATGAAACTTTATATTAGAACTAAACAATCAATACCCTAAGAATGAATAAGAAATATAAGTTTTAGGGATTGCTTAATTCATAACTTTGAATGATTCGTGATTATTAGTTTATGGATGTGAGAACTATTAAATTGATAGTTATTAATTTGATTGAAGAGAGAATAAAGTTGTAGATTATATTAATAAGAAGTTTAAGAATTTATTCTTGACTTGGGATCGTACCCTAGGCTATCTTTGAAAGGCTTATATCAATTCTCTACAATTCATTTTTTTGTTTAATTTCATAATTTCACAAGCTCTATACCTTCTCGAAGTCAACTCTTTAATTTATTTTTTTAATCAAGTTATTGGAACAAACAACTTCCTTGTGAGATGATCTTGGTGTATCCCCATATACTATGACAACGTCATATACTTAAGGGTGACGCATTTAAGTATAAAATTGGCAAAGGCCGACCTTGCCAATTTTTTAAAAAATAATTTTTTAAAAGTTAAAACTGTAAAAAAAAACATTTTTAATTGATTCTGGCAGCTCAGGCCTACCCAAGGTCCAACTCTTGTAAACAAGATGATGTCATTTTGCTTAGAATAACTGAACCTTTGAAAACACTAAATTTGGCATGCGGACCATCCCATTGCCATCCCTAATTAAGTAGTGTTAAGTAAAGCACAATAACTATTCATTTAATGAAAGCCAATTAAATGAATGTTCGTTCCCAAAGCTATGGAATCTCATTCATCAACTAATAAAACATTAAGTTCGAGTGCTCAAAGTGTGGCTTGCCAATCTGAGTTAAATGTCTATTAAAAAACTTTTGGAGTAATCAAAATTTAATGAGGAGATTTATTAGTTTGTTTAATTATCCAGTCAGTTTTTATCTATTCATGACAATTGGTTCATCTGGTCATTGCAAAGCTTCACCTAAATCCTCTTCAATTAGATTTTCATCACTATCAGTCAAAATTTCACAATCAATTGAATCCATTCAACAAGTTGATGGTCATCTAAAATGTCTACATGGAATTTAACTTATACATTGTCATCAATATATTCAATAGTTTCTACTTTTGCATCTTCTAGAATAATATCATCAATTGCAAATACCTCAATATCACTACTTTCTTCTTCTCTGTGACTATCTCTATCATATTAATCTCCTTCGTAAATACTATCAGGACGTCTCTTTTACTCCTCGATAATCCACTTTAGTTATAAGTAATAAGTTAAGTACCAAACTAGGTGCATCTGATGTATATATAACATATATATTAACCAATCCATGAATTATCAATTTGATGAACTAATATAGCTTTCATTTGATTATGCAAGTCTCAATAACTCATTAAATTTAAAACATGATACCTTTTAATATACCTTATCAACTTGAAAGTATCTTAAATCCTTTCTCATCTATGATATTTTTCTATAACTAACATAATTAAGGTTAATTTTTTTTAGATATTCTTGTTTCCTTATCAATATAAGTCTAATTAGAAATTTTCACTATAAAAAAGCTTTATACCTCCATATGAGCACTTTTATCATGTTTATAATAATTATAAAGCGTTGAAAGAGTGAAATGTAATAAACAACGTATAATGGAACAACATATAAACAAAGAGTGTAATGCGATAACATATAATGCAACAAAATATAAAGCGAATAACTTGAAAGCATTAATACTGAAGAACATAAACTGGAACAAATTGAAGTTGGTAATAGAAAAACATATAATGAAACAATCATAAACATAAAATTCAACAAGTATAAAATATAACATTTAATGCAACATTATTTTTTAAAAAAAGTGTAATGCATTCATATATAAAGCAAATCATTATTAAACATTAGAAAGGACTAACATTGAATAATACATAATGCAAAAATAAATGTATGATATTATTTCTCCAGGTGAAAAATTATTGTTGTTGGTTCAATAGTTAAATCATATTCTACCTGTATAAATATATGATGTTGCTTCTTTAAGTGAAAGTAAATGGCAACCTCTCTCACACATAAGAAAAATGGTGCAATTCCTTTATAGTAATGTACACTCATAATGAGAACTATTTTAGATTAATGATAAGGATAAAGAATTTACCAATAAAATTTTCCCATTAATACTCTTTATCAATATTATCTATATGGTTATCAAAATAAGAACCAATCGAATTTTTTTAAAATAAAAATAAGTTATGAGTGAGATAGATATTTCCTTCTTTATAATTTTTTTTACTATATTTATAAAGAAAATCTTATAAGGTGTCTTTTACTTTCATAAGATATGAACAATCTAATACAAATTATAAAGATGAAGAATAATAATTCACCATACTAGAACAAATTGATTTGAGGATAAGAAATGACACCAACACGTCATACAAGACATGTGGAGGCTTATGAAACCTGAAACCAGAATAATCAAATAACATAACTAACCTTTTCATATCAATATAGACATTAGCTATTCGCTCAAGGTTACAAGCGCTAAGTTTTACTATTTATAACCTTGGTAATTATCACAAGTGCACGGGTTGTTTGTGTAGTACCTAAGGTGTCAATCCCACAAGGAAGGGAAACTAGTCCTAAAATCTACGGTCGTCCTAAACTAAAATAATTCTAAACAAAAAACTAATGCAGAAATTAAATCAATCAATAATCAAATATAAGAATTTAAAATTCCAAAGAGTAAACAAAATAGCAAACTCACAATTAACTTGAAATTAACCTAGAAATTATTGAAGAAGAAAAAGGGGATTTTAATTCAAAATTAATGGAAACCTAATCAATTATGTAAACACTAAATTAATGGGTCTGGGCAGTGCTACGATGAATTGCTCTCTCTTGAGTTATAATTCTTAACCCTAATTGATAATCCTTAATTCAAATTATGGGAATTGCGATCTCTCGATCCGTAGTTAGTCCAAAACCTAAATTAGTTCTAAACTGTATATTAACCTACTAGGAATCTATGCTCGATCTCTTGTTACACGACTTTACCGGTTTGATCCAATTCTCTACCTATCAATTGACCTAACTCTCGTTAGCCCAAATCTATGATTTCTATTTGGCTCACTTTCTCAGTTTATTGTTGAATTATTAAGAACATAATTGTAATCACATTCAAATCAATAAAAATACAATCAATTGAATTCCATCAATCTCAAGAATCAATATCCAAAGGTGAGTATAAACTTAACTCAACATTCAACACAACTAATCTCAACAACTATTTCAATTCTATACATAAATAAAACTGAAATAAATGGAAATAATGTCAGGAACGAAATCTCGGGACGGTGACAGCAAGAAACCACCTATTATGGGGAGTACTTCGCGTATAGTTTGTCTTTGTGTCTCTCTTCCTTTATTTCCTTTCTCGATCTCTTGATCTCTCTTGTGGTTTCCTCTTGGAATTGATGGAATATCACTTTTTACAAGACTCTCTGCGCCCTCCAAAGATTGATGGTGGCTACCATGTAATGTTCTATTTATTCTGTGGAACCCCTAGGTCAAACTTAGGATCAAAAATGTCTGAAAAATCACTCAAATTTTGAGTTTTCTTGTTAGCCCGATGCAGGGCACGATCGTGGCTCTACATGTTACGATCGTGGCCTGAAGTGAATGATCGTGGCCTGACTTGATGGTCTCTGTCACAATCGTTGCCCAATGTGCGCGATAATGGCTTGGCTACTTCTTACTCGTCTTTCCCTGTCACGATTGTGGTCAATATGCACGATCGTGTCCTATGTTTTTTGGTCCAAAACTGTTCAAATCTTCACCATTCTTCCCTGTTTACCCTGCAACACTAGCATACACATCAAGGTACCTCAAAATATACAATATAAGCTCAAAGATTCCAACTAACCCATAAAAAACACTTAAACACAAAACTAACCTAATTAAAGCCTAAATGCATACTCAACACTCAATTTAACACTAAATGTATAACAAATTAAACCCTAAAACATCATGTAAAGCACAACTATCAACATCCCCACACTTAAACATTTGTTTGGTCTCAAGCAAACAAAACATAAACTCATAACAACACAAAACATGTAATGCAATAATGCGACAATGGCTCTAACCTTCATGAAATAATTTTAATCTTGGACACGATCATTCAAATCATTAACATGCAAAAAATGTGTCTAGGGGCTTTTAACTAAATATGCAACTAAATCAAGACTTAAGTGTTAACTTATTTACCGTTTTCAATTATACACACTCATTAATAATTTTTCAGTCCCTCAGACTTTGTATCTATTCCTAAGTATATTCCATGAAAATTTAATCTCAACACAAGTTTGGTAGGTTTTTATTTAAACACAAATTTTTTAATTATTAAAACCCAAACTTACTATTTTACTTAGAGGCAAACATTTGTGATGAATGTTGATCCGGTTACTCAACTAAGTCATTTATTAAATAGCTTGGTTGAAATGTCATTATAGCCTTTTACACAAAGGCATACATTTGTGATGCATGTCGATATGGTTACTCAATTATTGTCACATTTTCAACTGGCTACTAGCTCTATTCATAACCCAAAGGTCAGTGGAATAGCAATTTGTTTAACCAACACATTTTTTCTTCTTTTTTCAAATTTTTTGATAAATCAGTAAAATTAAATAAAAAGAAAAAAGGTTATTTACAACTCACAAGAGGGCCCTATAGGTAAATTCGCTATCTATCACAATATGAGCAGCCTCTTCAAAGGACATAAGGAAATCTACAAGAAAAGATAAAAAATTCCCACCAAAACTACCCAAAACAAATATATACCACCTAAATTGAAATCATACTCTTGCAAGCATACATAGTAATGCAAAAAATAGTCAGTGTTGCTCTCTAAATTGTCCAGAAAGTCGAAACACCTTTTCTTAGGTGAAGCTGTTGATATCCACCATCATGTACTTGCCTCCGTCTTGGCTCTGAGTGCTTGTTCCAAGGTTGGGTATTCCTTCATTCTTTATCAGAGTTCTTACCCAAACCAACTATTCCTCATAAACTTGAGAAAGTTGGATCTCCGTGGATTTTAACTCTTTGAACTATCAAAACCTGCATAAAAGGATTAAGTGACCAATACCGAATTTGTAACTGTTACCTCCTCACTATGTTTGAGCTAAGATTCTCCATAACTTGGAAGATTATTTGGGAGTATATGCTCCCCACATCCTTGGCTTCATCTTTGAATGCTCAGTTAATCTGCTCCTTCCAAATATTATAGACAGTACTAGAAAGAAGGATAGGGAAAAGGTTAATGTCAATGGTTTTTAAGGATTGGTTAAACCATTAAGGGGTGGATTGGGGGGGGTATGTTGTTGGGAAGGGGTATATGAAAGTGGATGAGGCAATGTTCCCACTCTATTTTTGAGAAGGGACATTCAAAAAAACAAAATTTTAATGGTCTCATTGTCCGAGATACATAAAAAGCAAAAGTTAGGAGTATAAAGGTAGAGTAGTTTGTCCCATGTTTGCAACTTGTTTAGAAAAGCCAGCTATAGTATAAAGGAACATCTAGGACTGTTGCTTTTTGACCAAACCAGTTTATACAAAGGGACTGTCTGAAGTGGTGGTCTTAAGACATTATAGGTTGAACTAATGGTGTACTGTTTTAAAGGGCTAGCTAACCATTCCAAATAGTCTGGAATAGAACTATTTGGTTGGTACTATAGGGGCTCTAGGTTTCCAAGGATCTCCATA
This sequence comes from Erythroxylum rotundifolium, assembly GCA_027563915.1. NCBI lineage: Eukaryota > Viridiplantae > Streptophyta > Magnoliopsida > Malpighiales > Erythroxylaceae > Erythroxylum > Erythroxylum rotundifolium. The sequence continues at coordinate 2,624 of JAOSBO010027812.1, read as the reverse complement.
TTTATCTCTAGCCATCTCCACTCATTATTACTGATAATTTCTGATACTCTCGCTATCAATGAGAGCCCCGATCCATTGATCTCCTGCGAAGAAGATAAGAACTTCAGAATTCCTCTAGGATGCCAAGGATCCTGCTAAAAAAGAGAAATAGTTCCATTCCCTATCCGAAATCTGAAATGGTTCCCCAATTTATCCCTCACGAATAAGAGTTTTCTCCAACTCCATGAACTATTAGTGGTCGGTTGAGCACTCTAGAAATTTTCCTTCTCAAAATTACAGAGTGCACCCACTGAACCCACAAAGCTTCCTTATCATTAAACAAAAACTAGATCTTTTTCCCCAGTATTACATAATTCCATATATTCAAAAGCATAATGCCTAACCCCCCCCCCCTTTCGGTCTATTGATGTCACTCCATTTAACCTTAGCATGAAAGTGAGAATCCACCTTCCCAGCCCACTAAAAATTCCTAAGTTTATACTCTAAATCATTTAAGATGGAGGTAGGCAGAATAACATGGGTCATCCAATACACTTAAAAGGAAGACAAGACTGAAATCACTAATTGGAGTCTACTGGCATATGAAAGGTATTTGTGGGTCCAAGTATTAATCCTAGCATCAATTTTGTCCAATAAAGGTAAGCAATCCCTCCTAGATAACCTACCCATAAGTAGAGGAACCCTCAAATACCAAATAGGGAGAGAACCTTTCTTAAGCCTAGACATAACTTCCAATTGATGAGAGAGTTGCTCCATATCAGGGGAGAGGAAAAACTGACTCTTGGAAGTGTTCATGTTCATGCCAGAAAAAAATAGAGAAGTTAGACAAGTAATTAAGCAAAGTTTGAACTGAACTCAGATCCACATGGCAAAACATCAAAAGGTCATCAACAAACAAGAGGTGGGTGAGTTTAAGAGTTTTGCACCTCTAATGATATTTGAAGTTAGGGCTATGAGCTATACAAACATTCAAACTCCTAGTGAACACTTCCATACAAATAATGAACAAATATGGAGATAAGGGATCTCCTTGCCTGAGCCCAGACTTCCCTTTAAAAAATTTGGAAGATTGTCTATTGATCGAAATTGAATAAGAAGGAGAAGTGATGCATTCTTTGATCCATTCGATAAACCTCAAAGGAAAGTCTATAATGATTAAAGCATTTAGGAGGAAATCCCATCGGATAGAATTGTAAGATTTTAGAAGGTCTGCTTTAAAAGCACATCTCTTCTGATCATTAGAAAGGTGGTATTTTTTGAAAATTTCTTGGGCTAACAAAATGTTATCCCTTATACGACGGTTTTTTAGGAAAGCACTTTGGTTTGGACTTAAAATATAAGGAATAAAGACCTTAAGCCTATTTGCTATGATTTTTGCAATCACCTTGTAGAGCATATTACAACAAGAGATAGGCCTATGATCTAACACTGTTAAAGGGTAAGCCCTTTTCAGAATGAGAGAAATAAAAGTCAAGTTGAGTTCTTTGAGTAATTTCCCATGTTGGAAAAAATCCTTGATGGCATGGGTAACTTCCTCTCCAATAATATGCCATGTTTGTCTAAAGAGGAACCCATTAAACCCATCCAAACTAGCAGTCTTATTTGGATTGAGTGAAGTGAAAGCCTCCTTAATCTGTTGTGCTGAGGCTTCAGTAATAAGAGAATCTGAAAGGTTATCAGGTAGGGAATGAGGGAAAAGAGTTTCCACAAACTCTTTGGAAGAGTGAACAAACTTTTTTCCCCATACGGACCCCTGAAAATATTTAAGAAAATGATCTTAGATTTCTTCCATGCTAACAATCCTGTGCCCATTTTCCACTACTAAGGAATGGATGTTGTTTCGGTTTCTATTAGCAAGAATTGAGTTGTTAAAAAATTTTGTATTCCTATCCCCTTCTCTGAACCGTTTTATCCTAGAAGACTATTTATAGAAAGATTCTTGATCCTCTAAGGCTCTAATTAACTCCTGTATAGCCTTAGATTCCTTTTCAAGTAGAATAGGAGACTGAGGGAAAAGCCTCATTTAATCCTGAATGTTATTCAGATTAACTTGGCAGTTCTTTACTCTAACATGCAAATTACCTATCTGGCCAATATTCAGGGATTTGAGAGCTTGTTTAACCAGCTTGGGCTTCGACACAACCATAAACATAGGAGTACCCTAAACTTGGGAGGCCTAAGTCTCCTTTATTATCTGAAGGAAATTAGGTTGAGAGGCTAAAAAATTTGAGAACCTGAAAGGAGATGATCTTTTCTTCAAGGTTGCTAAAAATTTAACCATTATTGGGAATGGTTAGAAATGTTTGGATTAAGAAGGACACTATAGGAATTGGGAAACCTAGAGCTTCAAGCCGAGTTGATGAGGGCTCTATCTAACTTTCTAGCAATATAGCCATCTCCACCTTATTTACTATTCCAAGTAAACCAAGGGCCACTAGTATTTAAATCATACAAGGCATTACCTTCCACACACCTCCGAAAGTCACTCATCCCATTCACAGTTGAATTGCTTAGAGGTTCTACCTCATGGGGATACAAAATAGCATTAAAATCCCCTACTATAATCCAAGGATGATTAGCTATAGAGAGGTTAATAGTTGATAGGTCAAACCAAAGATACTTCC
>JAOSBO010027771.1:0-11713 GCA_027563915.1 Erythroxylum rotundifolium | reverse complement strand
ACGATCGTGGTCGGGAACGATCGTGACACTCAAAGGTTTCCAGGTCACGATCGCACTCCAGCACGGTCGCGACCGCTCAAACTTCGCCCTTCGCGAATGCGGTCGGTCGCTGTCGCGACAAGGCAAAATCTCGCCCTTCGTGATCGCGGTCTGTCGCGATCGCGATAAGGCAAAAATCCCGATTTCGCGATCGCGACAAATGTAGCGATCGCGAGTCCCTCTGTTCTTCCAACATGAAATTTTTCTGATTTTAATTGATAGGTGTTTTGTTGCTAATCCGTGTTTTAGCATCAATTAGACCTATGGAGGTCCAAATTGGATGATTTTAGGGTCTTTGGATTTCTGAATTGAGAAAAGGGAAGACAATTAAGATGTTAATTTTTACGATCCCGCTTTGGGGCGATTTTGTGATCAATAGGGATCCGATTAAGGAGACTTTTAGTTCTATTCGACCCAGAGACATGGAAATTCCTTGTGGCTTAGGAATTGTATTTAATTATGGGCCCTAAGCAGATTAATCCTTCGGAAGAAGCATTTAGGATGAATAATCCAAGATTTGTTCGGATGACATTAAATTAAGTTCGATTTGAGGTTTCTAGCGTGGTGAGGAATCCCTCCCTCGTGAGATGTGCGTCCAGATGTCACGTAGGACGTCAGGCATGCGACTCACCTGGGAGGTGTTCCAACAGTTAGCACCTTTTAATGTTGGACCCCACACCCCACCCGTAGGTGTTTGGGGGGTACACCCCGGCATGTGTTTGCGGGTGATACCGCGACATCCAACCTTAATCGGTATTGTCCTTTTTGGGAATCGAACTCGCGACCCCTCAAGGTTTTGCTTTTTCTAAGAATACGCCTCTCACCATTGAGCCAAGTAGAGGAAGAAGAAGGATTACACCAAGAGTGGAAGCAAGCTTTTTTTGTCTTCTCTCCCTATCTTCTCTGTCTACCCTATCTTGAATGTTGATAGTGTCTTTGTATTTTGATTCTTTATCATGTGTTGGAACTAAACCCCATTTAGGGTTAGGGATGTAGCCTATTTTGGGGATTGATTGATGTTCTATGTATTGATTGATGTTGAATGAAAGTTCTTAGGTTATGTTTATCTTTCTTGAGCTTCATTGTTGTTTCTATGCTTGATCACCATAGATACAATCTTAGGAATCTTATGATAGGCTGAGAGGTGACGTATGATTTGTGCATTAGGAAGATAAACACATTAGATTTAGAGATAAAGATATCCTAAACTAGTGTGATAACTTAAGGTTACTTGTTCTTAGTGAATTTGACTAGTTAGGTTTCACATTGAGAGATGGTAATCAACTAGTTAGGTATTCGTGTATATCTTGAGAAATAATATAAGTGATTTGTCAATTATTATTATAACTTATCATTCAATCAATTCTATAATTTATCGATCAATTTCTTAAATTGGTGAATCCTAAAGCCCTAAGTATCAATCATCAAATAAAATCTCAAAGCCTTAACTATCAATCATCAAATTTTCTTTGTTTGTTTACTCTTAATCTTTACAATTGATCGTTCACTCAAATCAAATCAACTTTTAAGTTTCTTGTCATTTTCAAGTAATTAGGATTAAATAAGCAGTGAGTATTTTAGTCGTTATGGGATACGACCTTAGAATACTTGATGTATAAGTACTAGGAGTAACTCTATGCACTTGCAGATTTTGTCAACCACGTATGAACAGGAATTAGTTTCAATATGATTTCTATTATCATTTATTTAATTTGATATTTATACAATGAATAATTTGTTAGTCATCAAAGTGGCCAAATTATAAAGTTTTGTAAGTATCAAATTAAAATAGATATATAGTCATCAAAGTGATGCTTATGATTGCAATGACAATGATATATTTAATAGGTATACTAAAATTCATTGATACTAAAATATTTGAGAATCACCTAAAGGTTGATTAGTTAATTTTATATCAATGAGTATAATCGTGATTAATTAGTATACTTTATTGGATATATTTAGCATATCCAAATATAACTAACATATCTAATAAGAGTATGCATGATTATCAATTATGTAAATATTACTAAGCTTCAATTTATGTGTTGAATATATTGTTGTTTTACCCAAAGGAAAACCACAATATATGTTTATTGTTGATATATTTATTATTTAATTTTAATTACGTGTTTAAATTATGATTCAAAGCATTAACGTAGAGTATTTCTTATATAAATTTTGCAACATTCAATTCTGTTGCTATCCAGTTGCAAGCTTCATCTATCATAAAGTTTAATGGGCTTAACTTTAATGAATGGTGTGAACAAGTTCAGTTCAACCTAGGAATCCTAGGTCTTGAGTCGACACTCCAAACTAATAAGCTCGTTGCACTTACTGATAATAGTAGTGCTGAAGAATGGTCTTTTCATGAACATTGGGAAAGATCAAGTAGATTAGTTTTAATGTTTATGCGGATGATTGCAGCTAGCAGCATTAATGCTATAATGCCCAAAACTGACAATGCTAAGGAGTATTGTAAACTTGTTGGAGATATTTCTTAGTTTGATTCTGCTGATAAGTCTCTTGCTGGAACCTTAATGGGTATGTTAACCACTATAAAGTTTGTTTGTACTATGCATGAGCATGTTACTAAAATGATAAATATAGCAGCAAGATTAAGATCCATGCGAATGGAAGTGAGTGAAAGTTTCCTTATGCAATTTATTATTAATTTTTTACCTCTTGAATATGGTCCATTCCAAATGAGTTACAATACTATTAAAGACAAATGGAATGTGAATGAACTGCAAAGTAAGCTTATTCAAGAGGAAGTGAATATTCAAAAAGTTAAAGCACAAGTTTTCTTGCCTATAACTTCTTCTCAAGTGTTTGTTCCTAGAGTTATTAAAAATTTTAATAACTTACGGGAACAACAAATGCATGATCAAGAATTGCAAATGCATGACCAAGCTCTAAATAATGAATTCACTGTTAATAAACCTGTTGTAAATGAGCCACATGAAGTTACATTAAAAAGATCTCAAAGACAAAAGAGATCGGCAATTTCGGATGATTATATGGTTTATTTCCAAAAAGTTGAATGTGATTTAGGTATTCATAACAATCCAGTTTCATTTTCACAAGCCATTGAAAATGAAATTTCTAATAAATGGTTAGATGCCATGAAAGAAGAGTTAAAATTTATATATGATAATTAAGTTTAGGATCTTGTTGAATTACCATAAGGTTGTAAAAGATTCAGATGTAAATGGGTCTTTAAGACCAAACGTGACTCTAATGGTAATATTAAGAGATATAAATCTAGACTTGTCGCCAAAGTTTATACTCAAAAGGATAGAGTTGATTATAATGAGGCATTTTCTCCTATTTCTAAAAAGGATTCATTTAGAATTATTTTGTCAATAGTATCTCATTATGATTTAAAGCTCCATCAGATGGATGTAAAAACTACCTTTCTGAATGGGAATTTAGAGGAAGAAATCTATATGGATCAACCAAAGGGTTTCTTAGTGGAAGGAAAACAAAATGTTGTGTGTAAACTTAAGAAATAAATATATGGACTTAAGTAAGCCTCTTGACAATGGTATCTTAAATTTAATGATACCAATACTTCTTTTGGTTTTAAAGAAAACATTGTTAATCAGTGTATATATCTGAAGATCAGTAGAAGGAAGTTTATATTTCTAGTCCTATATGTTGATGATATCTTACTTGCTGCTAATGACCTTGGATTGTTACATGAGAGTAAGATGTTTCTCTCTAAAAATTTCGAAATGAAAGATATGGGTTCGGCATCTTATGTGATAGGAATCGAAATATTTTGTAATCGATCATAAGGAATGTTAGGGTTGTCTCAGAAAGCATGTATCAAAAAAAAATTTAGAGAGATTCAATATAGACAAATGCTCTGTAAATGTTGTTCCAATTTAAAAAGGAGACAAATTTAGTCTTAATCAATACCCAAACAATGAATTGGAACACACATAAATGGAAATAATTCCTTATGCGTCTATTGTTGGGAGTTTAATGTATGGTCAAACCTGTACTAGGCCAAACATCTATTTTGCTATTGGAATGCTAGGCAGATACTAGAGTAATCCTGGATTGGAACATTGGAAAGCTGCAAAGAAGGTTTAAAGATACTTACAAGGAACAAAAGATCATATGCTTACTTATAGAAGATCTGATCATCATGAAGTGATTGGATATTTGGATTCAAACTATGCCGGATGTGTTGACATGAGAAAATCAACATTTGGCTATCTGTTTCTTCTAGTTAGAGGAGCAATCTTATGGAAAAGTGCGAAGTAGTCTGTCATTGCTACATCTACTATGGAAGCTAAGTTTGTGGCATGCTTTGAAGCCACGATTCATGGTTTATGGCTGTGAAACTTTATTTCAGGACTTGATTGTGATAATTCTATAGCAGTCTTCTTTTCAAAAAATGACGAGTATTCAAAGGGAACATATGAAAATCAAATACTTTGCTATTAAAGAAGAAGTTCATAAACAAAGAGTATCAATCGAACATATTAGCATCGATCTTATGATAGCAGATCCATTAACAAAAGGATTACCACCAAAGACATTTAATGAACATGTCGAAAGAATGGCCATCATTCGATACCATGATTAAACATGTTATTATTTATTTATTTTATGTATTCGATACTCTGAGAGCATTTATATATATATTGTTTTTGAAATTGTATCCTGTTATTTATTGTTAGCATATATACATGAATGGTTATGTGAATTTTAACAGGATTTGTCTTTTGCAAAGATATTATTGTTAAACCATGACGATATATCTCATAGTAGATCATAATAAGTTATGAACTAGTTTTGTGATGTATAGAAGGAAGTACATCACATTAAATGATGGACAACCGATATAATCCTTTCTAGTTTTTTACTTAATTATGATTAATGAAAATAAAGGGGATTTAAGTTTTGTTATATGCATATTATGTTTTATTATCATGATTAAGTTATATGGGCTAAGTGGGAGATTGTTAGATAATTTCATTATGAGTCCATATATTTTTATTTAATCACTTAAGTATAGTAAATCCCATTTATTTGAATAAAATATATTAGGTTTAATGAAAATAAATAATGTCATGTATTTACGTTAATGGAACATAAAAGCTAAAATAAAATAAGAATAATGAAAAGAGGTGTCATTTGAATTTTCAACTAATAACTACTTCCTCTCTCTCTCTCTCTACTTACTAAGTTTTTCACGTATCTCTCCATCACACACTATACAAAAAAATAACGAAAAAAGGCCAAGAGAGAGAAAACAAAATGTAAGAATATCATGAAGATTATTAGAGATTGTATGTTCAGAAAGTATCGGAAATACAATGGATCAAGGTACGCTTATGTTATTGTGAGAAATTATTAGATTCTAAGATCCTACAATTTATGTGTTTAAATTTTGACATGATAAAGTTTTCATGTAAGAAAGATAACAGAAGAATCCATGGACAGTGCAGTCTTCCATTGAATAGTGAGGAAGTAGCAGTGGTACAACCGGGTGAAGCCTAAAATTTCCTTTATATCAATTTCAAGTCTTGTAGGTTTTTTATGTCTGATTCTTCCACCATTCTATTCATGCCTACCTTCTCTTCCAACTTTTTCTGAACTTTTTCCATTACATGTTGGTGCTTCAGGATTTCTGATGGTGCCGATTAATCCATTGTTGATGGTGAAGTGTCTATTAAAGCTGCAAGCATGTCCTGCACTAGGAAGTCTTAATTAAAAGAATTAATTCTCTCTAGCAATAGACATACTATTTAACATAAATGTAGAATGTAATATTTATAGCTCTATAAGGATGCAAGCTTACTAAGATAATGGCTTTGATGCTTCTCGTTCTATGTAGTACTCAGTTTCTTCAGATCCCATAAGACCTAATATGACATCAATAAAGTCCTTGATTCGATTTTCATCTGTATTCTTGATATGTTCTGTTAGAATATGTCTTATTATTAAATTTTGGCATTTTTAATTATTGGATATTCAAGATAACGATTAAAAATATAAATCAAAAAGTTTTACTTGAATTGGATTCTTGGATAAGTGTTGTCACGTAATAGAAGTTCATCTTGAATGAAGATTGCACCAGATCACATTTCTTTTTAAGAATGCAAGATGACGTTTGTGATTGTGGTGTAAATGGTTTCTATGTCTTGAATTTTTATTATTGCATGACACTATTCTTTGGAGGATATACATGAGTTATCAAGTGATTTTATTGTTGGTGGATGTTGATGTAAACTTGTGGCGTGTTGGTCTTACTACGTGGGCCACAAAGTGTTGTCTTTGTCTTGCAGAAAATACATAGTGATTTGATGAGGTTTTTCTAGTAAATAGAAGAAGAAAAAGGTGTTATTTTTTATTTGAATATTTTACTGTAGCAAGGAAGGCTTGCATGAGTGATTTTTGTTGATGTCTTGGCATTGGTTGATTGGTTATGGTATGGACATTGTATGATATTTATAGATGTTCTTACATATGTCATCCTACTTCTAGACTCCTTATATGAGTGAATTTGTGATTGCTTGGTTATTGTTCTCATGTTGTTGACATTTTTGGGGTTACTGTTGTGTTTTTGTTTTTATCCTTGCATGAATCAGCTAGGGAATTTTAATCCATAATTCAACATCATTCAAGTTACATTGGCTGGTTAAGCCTTTGACCGTGGGTCTTCCTTGTAAAGTTGTCGTTGACATTTTTCTAGCTGCTATGCATATCTTCTGCTGTGACTAGTTTTAGGCTAGTGTGTCATTGATGTCTTCACAGTTGGGTCTTGTCGTAATTCCCTATTTGGATGTGTCATTGATGTGCTTAACAGCTAAGTCTTCTTTTGTTTTGCATCATTGACGGATTTTCTGCTGAGAGCTCTTAGATCTGTGGTTATCGATTGGATTAAAGAGCAACGCTACTGATTTTTTGTTTATAATCAATTCATCCTATTGATGATTTTTCTGTTAATGATCACGGTTGTATGGGCCGAAGGATATCTTGAGTAATCCATAGATTGTACGTACGTGTCTCCTACATTTTCTAGGTTTGGTATGACCATTATAGGCAGTCGTTGTTGCTGGATTTTTGCATGGAAACTCAAGAAGTTTTCGTGTGGTTATAGCTTCATTGTTTGCAACATTTTGGTAAAGAAACATTTTTTTATTGTGATTTTCAGCTACTGTGTGTGGGATGCTCTAGTGACGATTTGGAGGTTTACAATAGATTTCTTAATGGACAACTTCCTAATCTTTCATTGATGAAGTTACATTGTTAAGGAAGTTGTTTTCTTTCCCAAGCGTTTTCGTTTATGTTGAATTTTGTTTAATCACTTGAGTTGTTTATTTTTTTTATTATTAAACATTGTTTGAGAATATCCTCTGTTAAGGTTAGCACAAGGCAATCATACTATTAGGTGTGAAATTCTTTCAAGGGTTGTGAGGACGAGGGATAATGCCAAGGGTTGAGTGGTATTAGCTTGGTAAAGCCTTATATAAAACTATTGTTGTTGGTGAAAGAATTAAGTTAGGTGAGGGCCTAATAGACGTAGGCAAGGTGTGTCGAACTGCATTACCAAATTTTGGTACTGATTTATATTTTGTTACAGTTTAATTCTTCTGATATTTAATTGTGCTAGAAACGACTGTTGTAGTTTACAGAGTTTGTAAAACTAATGTACTCCTACAATTGTTTCATTTGGTATCAAAGCAAAGTCACCAAATCAGAACTTAGTACAACAAGTTGGTGCAGATCCTTGTTTTGCAATTATGACTCTAAAAGAAGGGGCGTCAATCATCAGGCTACCGTTGTTAAATGGTTCAAATTATCCTACATGGAAATCAGGAATGAAAGTATTCATTCAGGCACAAGGAACAAAAGTATGGAAGTCGATTTTAAATGGTTGGATACGTCCTGTGACAACTGACGAAAATGGAGAAGCAATGCTTAAAGAAGCATCTGAGTGGCCAAGGGTTGAAGAAGAGAGCGCTCTTGGAAATTCTCAAGTCTTAAACGCCATCTTATGTGCAATTGATGAAGGTTGCTTTACTATAATATTAGCTTGTGAATCTATAAAAGAAGCCTAGGACTCTTTGCAAACTATACATAAAGGATCAAAATCTATAATAGCCTCGAAACTTTAGATATTTGCTGTGAGATTTAAAGAGTTGAGGATGGAATAAAGTGAAACTATTGGAGACTTCTATGAGAGACCATGTAACATAGCAAACCAAACACATCAACTTAGGAAGAAGTTGTTATCTATAATGGACGACCTTAATGGAAAAAATTTGAAGCTGGTTAGTATAGAAAAGGGAATAAGAATGTTAAATAGAGGTACTGAAAAGATTAAAAAAATGTTGGAAATTAGTAAGACTAAAGGAGACCTTCAAGGCATTGACTAAGAGGTGAATGTTCCAAGTCGAGTGATAAGCAAATTGGTGTGACCAGATCTGTCCAAGGAGAAATCTCAAAGAAAAAACAGAGGTTCATACCTATATGTCACTTTTGTAGAGTAATTAGGCACATAAGACCTAAATGTTACAAGTTGTTACAAACAATATTTCAAAGGTGTCAAAACTGAAAATCTAGACACTCTTCATTAAATTTTCAGAAGCAATCCATATTAACAAAGCACTCTTAAGTTAGAAAGGGCTAAGTACAAGCACAAAGACATGGTGAAGGCAAAAATAATTGTCCAGATTCACAATTAGTTACTACTTTTGAAGATAATGTTCAAACTAAGGATAAGTCAGTTGCTTCAAATGAAGAAATCAACCAGACAATTGATGACTAAGATAATGTGACAATGAATAACCCAGGTTTGAATTTCTTCAAAGGGAACAGGGATTATTCACTTTATATTTTTGAATTATAGTTTGATATTATTTATTAAAAAACAAAAAAAGAGGTCGAATGAGTTATTGTTTAGGCTTTCTGAGTTTTTATTTATGAGTTTTCTAAGGTTCATTTGATTGATTTGTACATAAGGTTATGCTTGATGATGGGGTTTATGAATTTGATTAGTCTTATAAAGATGGAATTGAAGTGAGCAATGATATGTTGGCATATGTATTAACTAATAGTAAATTGTCATCCTGGTTTTTCTGCTATTGCATTACATGCTTATGATTCTTCTGCTGCACCTGCTATTGATTTTATGCTTCTTTATTTGCTAAGATTGATCGCATTGAAGGCATTCTTCATTTTGGTATAGTTTGTTCTAAGGGGGAGACATCATATTTTTTTTGGTGACTGTTCAATTTAGGGGAAGATTTTAAGGCATCTCTATGACTATTAATCATACTTTTTGGTACCTTTTTGTCCTAAGCGGGAGAAATTTGGATGACTGGATATTTGATGGATGTTCATTATTGTTTCTTTGGATGTTTCTTGAACTTGAAGAATTTAATGGATGTTCTTTGGAACTTGATGTTGGATGTTCTTATTTCTGACAAAAATACCAAAAAGGGTGGGGATTGTTAGGATATGTCTTATTATTTAATTTTAGCTTTTTTATTATTAGATATTCAATATAATGATTAAAAATACAAATCAAGAATTCTTACTTAAATTGGATTCTTGGATAAGTATTGTTACACAAATAGAAGTCTATTTTAAATGAAGATTGGACTAGATCACGTTTCTTTTTTAGATATGGATAATGCATGATGACGTGTGTGATTGAGCTATAAAAGGTTTCTATGTCTTGAATTTTTACTGTTGTGTGACATTGTTCTTTAAAGGATATACATGAGTTATCAGTTGATTTTATTGATGGTGGATGTTCACGTGAATTTCTGGCATGTTAGTCTTATTGTGTGGGTCACAAGGTGATGTCTCTGTTTTGCAGAAAACATGTAAGTGATTTGGTGAGGTTTTTCTGGCATGTTAGTCTTATTGTTGCTGGATTTTTGTGTGAAAACTCCAGAAGTTTTCATATGCTAATAGCTTCATTGTGTGCAACATTTCGGTGAAGAAACGTTTGTTTTTTGTTAGTGATTTTTCTCCTACTATGCGTGGGATGCTCCGGTAAAGATTTAGAGGTTTACAATAGATTTCTTAGTGGACAACTTCCTAATCTTTCATTGATGAAGTTACATTGTTAGGGAAGTTGTTTTCTTTCTCAAGTGTTTTCGTTTATATTGAATTTTATTTAATCACTTGAATTGTTTATTTTGTTTCATTATCATTAAACATTGTTTGGGAAAATCTTTTGAAAGTTTCCTTTATAATCATGTCCAATTATTTTAGGTTCTTTATGTCTAATTCTTCCACCATTCTATGCATGCCTACCTTCTCTTCCAACTCTTTCTGAACTTTTTCCATTACATGTTTATGCTTTAGGATTTCTGATAGTGCTTATTCCACTATTAATGGTGAAGTGTCCATTGAAGCTACAAGCATGCACCAGGAAATCTTGATTGGAAGAATTAATTCTCTCTGGTAATAGAGATACCATTTAACATAAATGGAGAATATAATACTTATAGCTCTATAATGATGTAAGCTTACCAAGATAACGCCTTTGATGCTATCTTGGTTTACACGGTACTCAGTTTCTTCAGATCCAATAAGACCTAACATGACATCAATAAAGTCCTTGATTCAACTTTGATATGAATTCCTGATATGTTCTTCTATGGTATTCTCAAAGAACTCATCAAACACTTTGGCAACAGTCTTCATACGCTTTTTCAGGCCTTGAAGATCAAGCCATGCAATCTGTGGAATATAATCTCCCATGTTAGGAGTGCCTGTGAGCTTTGCAAGCTCATGAACAATAGCATTGAATCGTCCCCCATCAAATTCATTGTTTGAATATTTCTTCCCAAAAACCATCAAGCAACTCATATCAGCACTAAGAGAGTAGATTTTGTTACTAAGATTCACAGCAAAATGCCTACAGTAAGAGGCCTCTTTGATGGATTGAATTCCATGAGGTCAAGAACTTGTTTTCTCGAGGACTTCAAGGAATTTACTTTAAGGCTATTAAGCAACTCAAGAGTGCAAAGTTAGACTCTCCCTCTTACTTTAAAATGCTCTAGTCTCTCTCTTGCTTTTATTTCCCAACTCTTTGTTTCTTTTACCTTTATGCCCTTTCTTTCTACCCTTCCCCCACTCATCCAGAGGTGTTTATCCGGAGATGCCGATAGTCTTTTAGTGGACAAAGCTGACGTTAAGCAGTAGCTCACTGGAAGCATAGGTGACCCGCCATCGTCACTTGACTCTTTTCCTTCCTCTGACCCATGCACAGTGCACAGGCAAGTAAGTGGGCAACTCGGCCACGTCGAAGGAAACTGGAGATGTGAATTTGACGATGGCAGTGGACGGTAGAGCCTGAAGGAACAAGCTTGGATATCAACACAACAAAGATAAGCTTCACTACTATCCAAAGGTGTTACAAGATGGGATTGTGTCTCCCCAAATGGAGTTGCTACAGACTGGAGTTTGTGTTTAATCCCACGCACCAGTTGGTTTTTTCTGGTCCAAAAAGATGGCATTCCCAGCTGTTAACGCATGGGCAAAGGCCAGATGGAGCAAGAAAGGATTAGAAAAAGCTATGCTAATGGAGGATGTGTAACATCCCATCACCGAATGGTAAGGGTAGAATAGTAATTTTGAGTGGTCCATGGGCGTTTAGAAATGCCTTTACATGTTTATGCATAATCTAGCATCC
>JAOSBO010027762.1:0-11713 GCA_027563915.1 Erythroxylum rotundifolium | reverse complement strand
GGCCTAGATAGATTATGATGTATTTTTCCTCTTTCATATAGCATGTTGTACTGATGTACAAACAGTAAAAGATGACAGATGTATAAATTTCTGGTTTTTGATGAAATGAAATGAGGAAAATTTTGGTTTCAAAAACATTATGATTGTTTATACTGATGTTTTATTATGATGCAATGTGAGGTGTTTGTAGTGATTGATCGTAGTTTACCCTTATCGTAGGATATGTATCGGAATGACCTGCGGGCATCCCGGTGTGTACCCTGCGGTAAAGGGGCGCTACAAAGATAGATTTCTATTTGTGCAACAACTCTTATCCAAGAATCCAGTTCAAGTAAAACTTCTTGATTTATATTATTAATCATTATCTTGAATACCCAATAATCAAAAATGCCAAAATTAAATAACAAGACATAATAAATATCCTAACAATATTTTATAAAAAGGAATGTATTGGAGTACTAAGGTTAAGTGTTATTTCTAAATATTTTGTTGAATAATTAAAGCATTATTAATATGTTTCAATTTTGTTTTTGTTGCAAAATTTACTCATCTTTATTTCAAAAATCAATTATTTATTTTTTTAAGGTATCAAATTGTATAAAGATTAATATAAATTTAGCAAAAATTCATGTTGACCGTGATATTTTATACATAACAACTTATAGTTCAAAGCTTCCCTTCGAAGAAAGAGCGTAATGAAAAATAGTTTCCACCTCCCATCTAGTTATCAAGATATTAGTAATAAAAGTTCACAACAAGTCAATCCAAATTCCATACACTTGTTTAAAGATTTTGAAAAAACTGTAGGGCTATAGTAGTTTCGCAAATCTTTAGATTTTGCCACAATCGTTTCTAGCATAATCAAAAACTAGAAAAATTAAACAATCAAAAGTGAAATAACAAATCAACACTGAAATTTGTGAACGCAGTTTGGCACACCTTGCCTACATTTACGGGTCCCTTATCCAGCTTAATTCTTTCACTAACAACAATAGTTTTATACAAGGCTTTACTGATTCGACACCACTCAACCCTTAACACTATCCCTCTTCCTCACTACCCGTGAAAGAATTTCAAACCCAATAGTATGACTGCCTCATACTAATCTTAACAGAAGATTTTTCTCAACAATCTTGTGGAACAAGAATAGTGAATAAATCACTCAAGTGATTAAACAAACAACTGAACACTTAAGAAGACACTTAACAAAAAGACAAGGAATAATTTCCTATACAATCACGAAACTATGAGCAGCTGAATAATCATGCAGGTAACATTACTAGACTTCTAATTCACACACACTACTCTTCAGCCCACAATAATGCCTTTCAAACACAAAGGTTCAAGCACACAACAATATATCTCCAACTATGCCGCAATTTTTTGAACAATAAAAGCCATGTGATATGCCCATTCACTAATAATAAAATGCACCAAGATACAGATCAAGAACTACTCACAAGTCAAGTGACTCACATGTATATTTATCAAAAACATGATCACTCACAATACACCAAATAAATACCCAACATGAACTTCACCAAGTCAACCACGATTCAAGTGAAGGAGCTAGGTCACACATACATCAACACACCTTCAGCTGTCTCCAATTTTCTTCACTCTTGGTATCATTACACACAAGCCTCCCTCAAAGTAGTAAAAATATTCAGATCAAACAACAAACTTTTTGCTCTTCCATTCACTGTGAATACTCACAAAAAAAACCTCTTTAAATCACACAAGTATTTTCTGCAAAAAGAGACAGCACCCAGTAACCCACGCGGCAAGTCAAAAATTGGAAAAACTCATATATCTTGTGCTAAGAACAAAGTCACACAGTAGTGAATCAAAGGTCTAGAAACTTTCACACCTACTTCACATGCAAGCCTCCCAGAAAAAAAATTCTCACAAAATCATTACCATGTGTATTGCAAAAAGGAGAAAAACTCAGTGATCACCTTGGTCAAACCGAGACCTGGAAAATTTCATGTAATAACTACACCGTGGTCAAACCGAGACCTGGAAAACTTCACGTAATAACTACCCACACCATCTTACATTATCCATATCTATAAAATAAACATACACTAGTCTTCATTTAAGATAGAGTTCTATTTATGCGATAACTTTATCCAATAATCCAATTCAAGTAAGACTTCTTGATTTATATTTTTAATCATTATCTTGAATATCCAATAACCAAAAATGTCAAAATTAAATAATAATATATAACCTAACAATCTCCCCCTGTTTGACATTTTGATATAAATAAAAAACTTCCCTTGAATCACATAATTGAATATATATAAGTATTGAAGTCACAATACTCCTCCTCAATCCAACATCAAGCTCTAAAGAACATCCATTAAATTCTTCAAGTTCAGAAAACATCCAAAGAAATAATAATGAACAATTATCTAATCATTCAAAATTTAATCCCTTGGGACAAAAAGATGTCAAAAAGCAAGACAAATAGTCATAAAGATACCTTAATATCTCCCCCTGAATTAAACAGTCACCAAAAACAATTTGATTTTTCCTCCTTGGGATAAAACAATGCCAAAATGAAGAATACCTTCAATTTGATCAACTCAATAAATAAAGAAACATAAAAATCAGTAGCAGGTGCAGCGGAAGAATCATAAGCATTTAGTGCAATAGCAGAAACCAAGATAATAATTTACTACCAATTAATACATATGCCAACATATCATTGCTCACTTCAATTTCATCTTTATAAGACTGATCAAGTTCATAAACCCCATCATCAAGCATAACCTCATATACACATCAATCAACTGAACCTTAGAAAACACATAAATAAAAACTCAGAAAGCCTAAACAAGAACCCCTTCAACCTCTTTTTTTGTTTTTAATAAATAACATCAAACTATACTTCAA
The DNA here is from genome assembly GCA_027563915.1 of Erythroxylum rotundifolium. Taxonomy (NCBI): domain Eukaryota; kingdom Viridiplantae; phylum Streptophyta; class Magnoliopsida; order Malpighiales; family Erythroxylaceae; genus Erythroxylum; species Erythroxylum rotundifolium. Next base: position 8,812 of record JAOSBO010027762.1, on the reverse strand, counting down.
AATTTAAAGCAAACAGTCTTGGTGCCCTTTAAAAAATTCAAACCTGGGCTTATTACTCATCACATTATCTCAATCATCAACTGTCTGATTGATTTCTTCATCTGAAGTAATTAACTTATTCTCAGTTTGAACATTTTGTTCAAAAGCATTAACTAACTGTGAATCTGGAAAATTTCTTATTTTTCCTTCATTACGTCTTTGTGCTTGTACTTGACACTTTCTAACCCAAGAAAGCTTTGGTAGCATAGGTTGCTGCTGGAAATTTAATGGAGAGTATCTAGATTTTCAGTTTTGACCCCTTTGAAAAATCATTTGTAACAACTTGTAACATTTCGGTCTGATATGCCTGATTACTCCACAAAAGTGACATATAGGTATAAACCTCCGATTTTTCTTTGATATTTCTACTTGGACATATTTGATCATACCAATTTTCTCATCATTCAAGTTGGAACATTCGCCTCTACAGTCAATGCCTTGAAGGTCTACTTTAGTCTTACCAATTTTCAACAACTTTTCTAGCTTTTCAGTACCTCCATTTAACATTCTTATTCCCTTTTCCATGCTAACCAACTTCAACTTTATTTCATTAAGCTCATCTATTGTAGATAACAACTTCTTTTCAAGGTCTTGAATGGTGTTCTTCACGGTAGAGTTTTGTTCCTTCAAGTTCTCATTTTTCTTCCATGTTTTGACCTATTTAGCATACATTAACTCATAGGCTTCATAAATATCTTCCGTTTTATCATCTGAAGTAATGTCATCACTGTCATAATTTAAGATTGAGCTTTGAGTTGATTTGTTTGTGTTTTTCCCAGAGTTTTCTGATTTACTCACGTTTTTGTCATCAGTTACTTCCTTCTTGGTTACTGTAAACCAAATAACTAGACTTTTGTTGTATAAAGCTACTAACATGACACCATTCACAACTTCTCCTTCACTACCATACTCACTTTTGGATTCATTCTCACTCTAAGTGCTTGTGTAGGACTTCACTTTTATCTTCTTTAAGGTGTTAGCATATTCTGCTTGCACATGTACAAAGCCTTGACACTCATGACATTAAATTTTCTTCACTTTTCTTTCACCCCTGTGAGTTTTTCCTTGTTGATTGAAATTACTATTTGACAAGCTCCCACCATTTTGCCTAAAATCAGATCTATCCTTCTTCACTTTCTTTAACGACTTACTCCTCAGTCTCATCAACTCCATATCCTCATTCTCGTTGGATTCATCTTCAAAGTCATTCATGGCTTTAACAATCTCGGCTTGTAATGTCAATCCTTTGCTCTTCTCTTGATTAACCCTTAACAAATTCATCTCAAAGTTAGTAAGAATCCCAATTACCTTATCCAAAGACATTTTAGTGATATCATGGGCTTCTTTAATGGTCGCAATTTTTGGTATGAACCTCAAAGGCAATGATCTTAATGTCTTTTTAACCAGTTTCAGGTTAGAGTACTTCTTTCCGATTTGATATGCTTGGTTAACCATGTCACGCAGTCTCTCATGGAAGTCTCCCATGGTTTCACTCTCATCCATATTCAGCTTTTCAAATCTCATAGCCAACATCTGAAATTTTGAGGCTATCACAAATTTCGATCCTTCATGTATAGTCTGCAAAGTGTCCCATACTTCTTTTTCCAATTCACAAGACGATATTATAGCAAAGCGACCTCCATCATCTACACTGAAGATGATGTGTAGGACTTGAGAATTTCCAAGCGCTCTCTCTTCTTCAGCCCTTGTCTACTCAGATGTATCTTTAATCACTGCTTCTTCATTTTCATCAATCATCATACGATGTGTCCAGCCATTTAAAACCAAGTTCCATGCTTTTGTTCCTTATGCCTGAATGAATACTCTCATCTGTTATTTCTATGTAGAATAATATGAACCATCTAATAATGATGCCCTAATGATTGATCCCCCTTCTCTTATAGCTATAATTAAGAAACAAGGATCTACACCGATCTGACGTACCAACTTTTAATTCAGTGACCCGCTCTGATACTAATTGAAAAAACTGTAGGGGTGTAGTAGTTTAACAAACTTTCAAATTTTTCCACAGTCGTTTCTAACACAATCAAAAACCAAAAAAAATTAAACAATCAAAAGTGAAATAATAAATCAACAATGAAATTTGTTAACATAGTTCGACACACCTTGCCTACGTCCACGGGACCCTCACCCAGCTTAATTCTCTAACTAAGGATAATAGTTTTATATAAGGCTTTATTGAGCTGACACCACTCAACCCTTAACACTATCCTTTGTCCTCAATAACCGTGAAAGAATTTCACACTCAATAGTACAACTGCCTCTTACTAACCTCAATAGAGGACTTTTCTCAACAATCTGTTGAAACAAGAATAGTGAATAAATCACTGAAGTGATTAAACAATTTAACACTCAAGAAGACACTTGATAAAAAGACGAGGAATAATTTCCCACACAATCATAAAACCATGAGCAGTTGAATAATCACGTAAGTAACATCATTAGACATCCAATTCATGCACACTATTCTTTAGCCTACAATAATGCCTTTCAATCGCGAAGGTTCAAGCACACAACAATATATCTCTAGCTATGCCCTAATTTTCTGAACAATAAAAGCCATGTGATCTGCCCATTCATCAACAATAAAATGCACCAAGACACAGATCAAGAATGACTCACAAGCTAAGTGACTCACGTGTATATTTACCAGAAACAAAATCTCCTACGATACACCAAAATAAATACCCAATAGGAACTTCACCAAGTCAACCACGATTCAGGTCCAAGAGTTGGGTCACAGATACATACATCAACACACCTTCGGTTGTCTCCAATTTTCTTCACACTTGGTAACGGTACACACAAGCCTCCCTCAAAGTAGTAAAAACATTCAGATCAAAATACATACTTTTTTCTCTTCCATTCACCGTGAATGCTCACTAGAAAAACCTTACTAAATCACATAAGTATTTTCTGCAAAAGGAGACAACACCTAGTAACCTACGTGGCAAGTCCAAAAGTTGGAAAAACTCACATATCTTGTACTAAGAACAGAGTCACACAGCAGTGAATCAAAGGTTTGAAAACCTTCACACAAATTTCACATGCAAGCCTCCCAGAAAAAAAAAAGTCTCACAAAATAATTACCATGTGTGTTGCAAAAAGGAGAAAAACCCAGTGATCACCATGGTCAAACCAAGACTTGGAAAACTTCATGCTTCATCTACCCACATCATCTTGCCTTATCCATATCTTTAAAATAAACATACACCAATCTTCATTCAAGATATAGTTCTATTTGTTCAACAATTCTATCCAAGAATACAATTTAAGTAAGACCTCTTGACTTATATTTTTAATCATTATCTTGAATATCCAATAATCAAAAATATCAAAATTAAATAATAATACATATCCTAACATATTTAAAATTACTACTTTAGGTAAGGAATTTTTTTTCTATTTTGCTTTCCAATCATACAACGTTGTTTCCTACTTAATGAAATTGTCTTATTCAGGACATTTTCACTGGTGGGATTGATGCTTCATCTATACTTATGGATTGGGCAATGATAGAAATGCTTAAGATTCCAAAAACAATGGAAAAGGCACAAATAGAGATTAGAGAATGTTATGAAAATCGACCAGATTAGAGCAAGTTTGCAGCTAAATAGAACTGAAGGAATAATAAGCAGACATATAGATTTTACGTGAAAAACCCCTAAATCAGGGTAAAAACATGGCCAAGAATGGAAGAATATTACTACTAAGAAAATTAGAAAATTATAAGGAGAAAAACTAGACCTACAAAAATACACAAAATACTTTTGTCTCTCTTTTTTCTCTATCTCTCTCTCTCTCACCTCACATCGCTTTTTTCCTGTTTATGAGATTTTTCTACATGCTAACAAGTAGGAAAAGTAGGTGGGCACCAAAAACGGTGCCTACCTTATTTGACATTCAACTTTGGAAGGCACCATTTTCGGTGCCTATCATTTTTGACAATTCCCCCACTTGAAGATTTGATTGAGAGTCAATCAAATCTTCACACTATTCTTTCCACTTAATTGCTTCATGTTGCTTACATCTCTATCAGGACACATAAGGATTGACGCCACATAAACTTGTCAATGTTGATTGCTTTTGTCATAAAATTTGTCAGGTTATCTATGGTATGAATTTTGTTTGAATATCCACCGTTCCTTCTTCCACTTTCTCACGAACAAAGTGGTATGAACTCGAATGTGTTTTCTCTTTGAATGAAATGCTAGATTTCTTGCAAGATGCAAAGCAATTTGGTTATGACAAAACAAAGTAATATTCTCTTATTTATATCCAAGTTCTTCCAACAACATCTTCAACCACACTTCTTTACTTGCTTCTGTAGCTGTTAAATATTCTGCTTCTGTTGTTGACGTAGCCACAACTGACTGCACTTTTGAAACTCAACTTACAGCTCCTTTAGCTCGTGTAAACACATATCTTATAGTGGATTTACTTTTATCAAAATCACCTGCATAATCAGCATCAACATATCCTCTGACAGTAAAATTTGATCCTTCATAACATAATGCAACATATGAGGTTCCCTTGATATATCTAAGAATCCTCTTAATTGTATTCCAATTCTCTCGACCAGGATTCACCATGTATCGACTAACCACTCCCACTGCATTTCCAATGTCTGATCTTGTACAAATCATAGCAAACATTAAGCTTTCCACTGTTGATGCATACAGTACTCGAGACATCTCTATCCTCTCTTATTCATTACTAGGACTCGTACTTGAGAATAACTTGAAATTAACAGGAAGAGGGTATAAATTTACTTACAATCTTGTATGTTAAATCACCGCAAGATCTTCTTCAAATAATTCTTTTAAGAAAGCCAAATCTTCTTATTATTTCTGTCTCAGCGAATTTGCATCTCTAGAATCTTATTTGCTGGTCTCAAATCCTTCATTTCAAATCCCCTAGCTAACTACGCCTTCAATTCTTTGATACGATCATTGTTGGGGCCTTCTACCAACATATTGTTTACGTACAACAGTAAGACTATAAAATCATCTTTCTCAAACCTCTTGAAATATGCACAAGGGTCTGCATTGAGCATGTTGTATCCAAGGCTTATGATGAAGGAATCAAATCTCTTATACCGACACCTCGATGCTTGCTTTAAACCATACAGAGATTTTTTCAACCTATAAACCAAGTTCTCTTTCCCTTTTTCTTAAAATCCTTCAGGCTAGAGCATATAAATTTCTTCTTCAGGATTTACATAAAGAAATACAGTTTTCATATCCAACTGCTCAAGATGCAAGTCAAATGTAGCAAACATCGCCAGGACTACTGGAATTGTAATGAGTTGAACCACAGGAGAAAATATTTCATTGAAGTTAATTCCTTCCTTCTAAGCATATCCTTTTACTACCAATCTAGCACGATATTGCTCTACTTGATCGTCACCACTCTGCTTGATCTTGTAAACCCATTTATTGCCAAGAGGCTTTCTTCTTTGTGGTAGTAATACTAGCTCCCTTGTCTTATTCTTATGTAGAGCTTCAATTTCTTCCTGCATTGCTGTCATCGACTTGGATGCATCTGAACTATTCATTGCTTCTTGAAGAGTTGATGGCTCTCCATTCTCAATTAACAGACAGTATGCCATATTGCTCTCTAAAATATAATCTGAGTGCCAACTCAGTGCTCTTCTTGTACGAGTTGATCTTTGAGTATCTAAAACATCATATTCAATTGATTCTTGATCGTCGTGCTCTAGTTCAAATACAGAAGAATGATTTTGATCAAATTCCCTTTCCACCTGTACTGTTGTAGTCTCTGAAATCTCTTTTACAATGCCAACATTTTTTGCTTGCTCTTGATCTTTATCTTCTATAAAGATAACATCCCTATTGATAACAATCTTGTGGGCAATGGGATCCTACAAGCAATACCCCTTTACTCCTTTAGCATATCCTAAGAAAATACGTCTTCTAGATCTTGGATCCAACTTTATAGTTTCTTAGGCATTAAACATCACATAGATAGGATTTCCAAATATATAGAGGCTAGAATAATCCACTAGTTTACCAATCCACCTCTCCATCGGTGTCTTCAACTCAGTTGCAGTTCATGGAGCTCGATTCACCACATAATATCGGGTATTGGCTGCTTCTGCCCAAAATTTCTTATCTAAGCTGTCGTGAACTGCCTTTTGATGCCTTTTTAGTTGCAGAATTTATCAAATTCTTTACCAGTATAGTCGCCTCCATTATCTAAGCACAAATACTTGATATTCTTACCAGATTCGAGTTCCATTCACGCTTTGTAAAATTTGAAAGTTGGAAACTGGTGCTTACTATACATCAGAGTGAATCAATTCTAGAATTTCTTTTCTTCTGAACTTGGATGTGTTGAACTTCAATCGATATTGCTTACTCACATTGCAATGCTTACGAAAAGGTAGTGATACCTTTATGAGACCTGGAAGTAGATTCTTTCATGCAAGTAACTTCATTCCTTGTTCTGACATATGTCCAAGCTTTTTATGTCACGTCATTACAGATTTGTCATCTGGACTAGTCATCGCAACAGTTGTCTGTCCTTCTTGCAAAATTACTCCCTTCAGCATATGCAAATTTGCAACAATCTTTTCTGCTTTCATAAATACCAGTGCTCCTTTAATCACTTTCATGATCTTGTTTTGCATCTCAAATCTGAAACTGAGATCATCTAGTTGTCCTACAGACAATATATTCCTCTTCAGGTCCTCCACATATCGTACTTTTTCAATAGTTTGAGTTGTCCCATCATACATCTTTAACTTGATAGTGCTGATACCAATGATCTTCAGAGCTTGATCATTACAGCTACATACAGATCCCCCAAAGACAAAATCATATTGATGGAACCAGTCTCTTCGAGAGATCATATGAAAAGTAGTTGCCGAATCGACAAGTCATATATCAACAAATCTTCTCTTACCTCCAATAGTCATTGCCACTTCACAGACCATTGCAGCTCCATCATCTAAAGTATTTGCCACATTTCCTTGAGGAATAGAATCTTTCTTATTTAGATTCCAACAATCTTTCTTTACGTGCCCTTTTTTGCCACAATTGTAGCACTTGAAATTCTTTTTACTCCTAGATTTTGATCTACCATGACTATGACTCCCACTTGGGCCATGTTATATTAATCTTCCTCATCTTGTCATCACTAAGGCCTCCCTTTGTTGCGAATTTGTGAGCTTGTCTTCCTTACTTTTGCACCAACTTTCTTCTTCCAGAATAGCAACTGTGATATTGTCGAAGACTAGAGTATCTATGTTGTTTGTTAAATTGATGACGAGTTGATCATACTAATCTAGTAGACTTTGGAGTAGAAGTTCTATATGTTCACTTAAATCTATTGTGTGCCCCAATGATGTGAGTTGGGAAAATATAGCATTTGAAGTATTTAAGTGCTCTATCATCGAAGTGGATTCCACCATGCATAAAGTGTATAGTTTTCTCTTCATAAAAATTTTGTTGTGGAGTGATTTGGCCTCGTACAAATTTGTGAGATGGTCCTAAATCTCTTTTTCCATCTTTTTCTCCTCTATGCTTGACAACACCCCATCTTTTAGTACTAGATGAAGATTTGCAATATCATTCCTGTCCATCTCATTCCACTTATTATCATCTGTGAGTGTTGTCGTCCTTTCACTGATGCCTGCTAAGTAATTATCTTTTCTCAAGGTAGGCTTCATCTTCAATTTCCATAATGAGAAATTACTCTCATTGAATGTATCAATCTCAAATTTTGCTGCCATTGCTTCTATCACGAACAGAATTTAGCTCCCACTATTTCACGTGAATAGTACTCGTATGTATGAATAGTAACTATATGTGAATAATACTATATATGTATATATGAATAGTATCGTACACATGAATAGTCCTGTATACTTGAATTACAATAACTACACAGTTTAATATAAAAATAAATACAAAATAGTTGTCACCTTTTGTGGTTACTGTTCACAAACTTTCACTATGCTCACTTGAATTCCAAACAAATTACGCCGAAAAATTTGTCGTAATTTTCTCACCTCGCTCTGATACCACTTATTGTGAAAATTGACCAGATTAGAGTAGGTTCGCAGATAAATAGGACTGAAGGAATAATGAATAGACACATAGATTTAAAAATCACAGGCAAGCATAGAAGAATATTACTACTGAAAAAAATAGAGAATTAGAAGGAAAAAACTTGATCCAAAAAAATACCTATAATATTTTTGTCTCTTTTTTTATCTCTCTCTCTCACCTCGCGTCTCTATTTTCCTGCTTACGAGATTTCTCCGCATGCTACTCTTCATTCGATGCCTACCATATTTGACATTCAACTTTGGTAGGCACCTACCATTTTTTACAGAGAAGTCTTTGAAAAATTGGGAAAAGTTGAGGAATCAAATTGATGCGGTGCCCACATTTTTGACAGAGAAGTCTTCGACAAATTAGGAAAAGATGAGGAATCAAATCTTCATCAGTTAAAGTACTTAAAATCAGTAATCAAGGAAACATTAAGGTGAAAACGATCTAGAAGGGGGCTTGAATCGATCTTTTAGACTTTTTCGCAAACTGCTACAAAAACACCGAAAATTAGAACACACAAAATAAACAATCAAAAATTGAAAAGTAAAAGAGTAAGGAAGAAAGGCAAACATTGTTTTTATAGAGGTTCGGTGTTAAGACCTACGTCCTCTACCTAAGCTCCCACTTAGGATTTTGGCAAACACTTTACTACACACTTTTTAGTTTAGTGT
>JAOSBO010027739.1:0-11715 GCA_027563915.1 Erythroxylum rotundifolium | reverse complement strand
GACACAATTCAACCCCCCTTCTTGTGCATCTTAAATATCGTTTTCTAAGTGTTGTATTAACGTGTGAATTACTTCAACTAAGCTAAACTAATTGGGAGGAAACTATTATGCATTAAATGCAAAGGACAAGTTTAATATAACCTACAAGAATACAAATGCCCTTTTTAATGCCCGTATCCTAGTACACTAAATTTTCCTATTGCGGGTGTTTGCTCAAGGTTACACACGCTAAGTTTTACTATTTATAACCTTGGTAATTACCGCAAGCACACAAGTCATTCACGTAGTACATATGGTGTCAATCCCACAAGGAAGGGAACTGGTCCTAAGATCTAAGGCACCTAATTAACAAATAACACAGAAATTAAAATTAATCAAGAATCAATTATGAGAAATTAAAGTACCAAATAGTAAACAAAGAACAACTCACAACTAACCCGAAATAAACCTAGAAATTACCAAGGGAGAGAAAGGAGATTTAATTCAAAATTAAACAAAACCCAAGCAATTATGCAACCACTAAGTGATGGGTCTAAATGGTCCTAAGGTGAATAACTCTCTCTCGGGTTATAATTCTTAACCCTAGTTAATAATCCCTAATTCAAATAATGGAAATTACGATTTCTCGATCTGTAATTAGTCTAAAACCTAAATTAGTTCTAAAGATGTCTATTAACCTACAAGGAATCTATGCTCGATCTCTCGTTACATGAATCTATCAATTTGATCCAATCGTCTACCTATCAATTTACCTAACTCTCGTTATCCCAAATAGATGATTTTTACCCGACTCACCCTCTCAGTTTATTACCGAATTATTAAGCGAAGAATTGAAATCACAATCAAGTTATAGAAAACACAATCAATTGAATTTCATTAATCTCAAAAATTAATATCCAAAGGCGAGTATAAACTCTACTCAACATTCACACAATCAATCTCAACACGTATTCAAATCTATATAACAATAAAACTGAAACAAGGGGAAAGATTCTCGAGAATGGAATCTCAGAAGTAGCAACACCAGGAAACCACCTATTCCAGGAAGTACTTCACCTCTAGCTCATCTCCGTGTCTCACTTCCTTTGTCTCCTTCCTTGATCTCTTGATTTCTCTCTAGGTTTCTGTCGGGATTGATGAACCCTCCTTTTGTAAAACTTTCTTGGCTTTCTAATCACTACTGATAGCTAGTAGGGATTTTTCTACTTATTCCCTAGCAGCCCTAGGTTAAACTTAGGGTTGAAACAATCCAAAAAATAACCCAAAAATTGAGTTTTCGCATTAGCCCGACACAGTGTACGATTGTGGCCTTGAATGTCACGATCATGGCTAGTGCTTTACCCTTTCTGTCACTATCATGGCTTGAAATGCATGATCGTGGCCTTGCTTGTCACTATCTATCATGATCGCGGCTCAAAGTGCACAACTGTGGCCTGGCTGCTTCTTTCTCTTCCTTCTTTATCACGACTGTGGCCTATGTGCACGATCATGGCCTATTTCATTTAGCCCTAAACTCTTTAAATCTTCACTCTTTTTCCTTGTTTACCTTGAAACACTAGCACACAATTCAAGATACCTAAAAAATATACAATTTAAGCTCAAGAATTCAAATTAACCCATAAAAATACTTAAATACACAAACTAACCTAATTAAACTCTAAATGCATACTTAACACTCACTTTAACACTAAATGCATAACAAATTAAACCTTAAAACATCATGCAAAACACAAATATTGGTGGGCTAAGTCCTCGGTAAGATCTAACCTAGTCATATAATTCTTAATCACTCCCCCTAGTTTTTTCTAGGCCTTCCTTTTTCCCTCTTACATTCTTTAAGTATTTTTTTCTCGCATCTTCTCACTAGAGCTTTAGGGTGTCTACCTTTAACATGTATAAACCACCTAAGCCTAGTCTTTCTTAACTTGTCATTAATACTAGCCACCTTTAATTTTTTTCTTACCATTCTTGCTATCTCTTCTGGTAAGGATACAGATCCACCAAAGCATCCTCATCTTCATCATTATTGTGTATTTTTTTAGATGGGCCATCACTCTTCCCTATATAACATGGTTAGCCTAATAGCTAAGTGATAGAATTTATTTTTAAGCTTAAGAGATATCTTCCTGTCACATAAAAATCCTGAAGCACTTCTCTATTTGAGCCACCTAATCTAATACGATGGGTTATATCTTCATTGATCTCTGCATTTCTTTGGATGATAAACCCTAAGTACCTAAAAAACTCTTTCCTTGGTATAACTTCTTCTCCAATCTTTAACTCCATATCAATATTCACTTGGTGGCCTAAATAGTTACATTCTAAGTGCTTAATCTTTGTCCTGCTAACTTTTAAACCCTTTGACTCTAACGCGTCTCTCCAACATTTTTGCTTGACATTGACCTTACTTTTTGTCTCATCCACTAAGACAATATTGTCAATAAGCATCATACATAAAGGCACATCTCCTGGATTATTCTTTGTAAGCTCATTCATCACTACTATGAATAAAAATGAGTTTAATGCAGAGCCCTGGTTTAGCCTAATACTAATAGAAAATTTCTCGGTATCTCCTCCTTTTGTATTAACTCTAGTCATTGCCCCTTTATGCATATCTCTAATTATATGGATAAAGAATTAAACCTTGACTACATTGTGTATAAAGAATTAACCCTTGAGTTTTATAACACTCTTTAATTTGAATTGCACGATCCAATTGAATTTTGGTTTCATTTGAAAGGTCAACCTTATCATTTGAATTATTATGTTTTAGTCAAAATTGGTGGATTTCTTCATTTTAACATAATTGAAAAGCATGATGATTTTTATGCTAAGTGATATTGGAAAATTTTAACAGGTTTAGATAATTTTAATGTTGGAAATGCACATAATAGTTTTATCCTTACTCTTGAGCATTTGTCACTGTATAAGTTTATGAGCCAAATTGTTTTGTATAAAATGGAAAATAATAAATGTTATGTTTAAGGAATTATTCATTTTTTGTGCATGGATAATAACGTGAAATTTTGCACAATTACCCACATTTTTCAATCTATAGCTACTATTGAAAAGAAAAGTAGTTATCTTGGCATGGGCTATAATGGCACTGCACTTGTGGTGTACTATGGTGTTAATGTTGAAGGACTAACCATTGTTTTTCCTAAGTTTTTAATTAATGCTCACTTAAGGCAAGCTAAAAGTTTGGCAATCGGTACCATGAAACTTTGAGATGTCAGTTCCAAAATAGATGTTAAATAGAGGACAAGACAGGCTAATTTGAGCTCTGCACCACCACAATCGTATATTGAAGGCTTAACAAGTGAAGAGACAGATGATGATGAAGAGGAAGGCTGGGAGAAGGTCTTCAACTTGATTTCTGAAAATAACAAAATTTTGAAAGAGATGGTGTAAGAATAGCAATGATAGTGACACGACAAGAAGAAGATTTGCAAATAGTTCGCTGCTTAAGGTGTTCATTCCTTCTCCAGCATTATCACCACCTCAATCTCCTTAATGGATTTCATGCTCTTACCCTTTTCTTTATATTATGTCTTATCATTTTTTTTCTTTTCATATATATGTTGTTTGTTTTTCTAACATTGAGAACAATGTGTTACCTTAGTTTGGGGAGGATTGTGCATTAACGTATGATGTGTGTGAATTTCTACATATCATCTTGTCTTAGCTTTTGTTAGGTTGACATTGTGTGAACATATGTTGCATATGTGTGAATTTTGTGAAATGTCAATGGCAATAATTTGATGGAATTAGTTCATCTTTGAATATAGTCATTTAATTTCTAAAGACATATTGATTTGTGAATTATATATTTTTAAGTACTTTGGTTAAATATGCATGTTAATTTGGATATGACATTCATTTTGTTTACCTTAAGAAATTTGTTTGCATATGTTTATAAATATAGTTAATTGAATAAGTTAGCATCATTAACAACCTTTCATGAGGATGATTGAATAAAAAGAAATGAGGTAGACTATGTTAAATAAATAAATTGCATTAAATAAATACCTACTACACTGAACTGCCCTTTTGAAACAAATATTAGGTTATAAATATAGTTGATAGTCATTTGAGAATGTAATATAGTTAAGTAATCAGAGGCATTTACAAAAAAATGTTTTTCTTCATGTCAAAAGGCTAGAATGACATTCTAACCAAACTAATTAATAAAATATGGCCTAGTTGAGTAATTGAGGGACATTCATGACAAGTTGTTTGCCTTCACATCAAAAAACTTGGTTAACATTAAAGAAAATTAAAAAATGGTGTTTCGATAAATAAAACGTACTGATCTTTGTCAATAGAAAAACTTTTCATAAAAGGATACTTAGTGATAGCTGCAATTTTTAGTTAATTATTAATTATAAATTTATTTGTACAAAGTGCTATAGGTGAATCAATAGGATGTTAATATTTTAATTAATATGTATATTCAATTCAAAGTGTTTAACAATGTAATGCATAGTTTAGTATGTTGCACAACTTGAATAATTGATGTTTGTGGTTAAATTGATTCCATAAAGTTAGATGTCATTGTCTCATTGTTGTATGTTGTATGAATGTATTTTTATGTGTTTAGGTTTAATTTTCTTAAGTTTGTTCTTTTGTTTTTACTTAAGCACAAACACAAGTTTAAGTATGGAGATGTTGATAGCTGTAGTTTATAACATGATTTGATAGGTGTTTTAGTGTGTTTATAAGCATTTACTATATGATTATAGCATGTATATGCTTAGGATTATGTTAATGTGAATGGTTGTTTATATTCTAAGTGTTTTTGTGCTTAAGAGCATGTTTTCAATCTTAATTTTATGTTTCTTGAGATGTTTAATGTTTTTGTTAATGTTAAAGATCAAATAATTGAAGAAAAAAGGTGTTGGACATGTATGGAGCTGTATGGGCAAGGTCACGATCATGATTCCTATGTCACAATTACGATAAATAGTAATTTTCTAAAGTCATGATTGTAGCAGAGGCTTCCCATATGTGACTTTTTCCATCAGTTTTAGGGTTTATAGGCATTTTTAGAACTGATCAAAAGGAGAAAAACCCTAATTACACCTCAAAAACAACAAGACACATATGAAAAACATAAATAGGCCTAAAAAAAGTAACATTCGTCTCATAGAAGTGGATTAAAGGAGGGGTATCAAGAAGAATGTCTAGATTTCCAGTTTTACAGATTAAGCTCCATATTGAGTTTTTCTTTCTTTCCTCTTATTATTTCCCTCAAAATTGATGTGTAACCCTATCCACATTGCAATCCAAAACAAATTCCTTTTGATCTATCTTAGCATGTAATCATTGTAGAGAAGAATTGGTGTATTAGCAAGTTGTTGATGGTAAAGCCTACTTGTTTTATGCTTAAAAACCACAAGTGAACGGGTCATGACTTGTAGTTGAAAAGAGTAGATATTGATCCCACAGGGTTTGATGCCTAGACATTGCTTAATTTAGACACAACTTTGTTTAAGAAACGAAATTGTTAAATGCAAATAATCTAGAAAATTAAATTAAAATTAACGGACTAATGCAAACAATGGACAATACCTAAATTGCAAAAAATCTGAATTCAAGAATCTAAATGCTAAAGATTAATTTTTCCCTATTTTGTCTCCCTCTTATTTTATTGATTGAATTGTGTCTCACCCTAGATTTTCAAATATACTAATTTCCCTCTCTCAAGGTGTAACTATTTGTCCCTAATACAATTAACAGCAATCAATTGAATGATTTCTCAATCTACCTAACGACTTTACCGATTCAACTAGTTATTAAGCTATCCTATCGGTGATCAATTGACTAGTCGAGATCTCTCTTCTAACTATTTAATTAACGTGATGATTACCAATCTATAGGTTGCCAACTCTCGTTGTAAAATCTTATACAAAATTTCATCTCACTCAATCTCTCAATTTGTTGCAAGATAACAATTAAGAACAATAATCAAGAAAGACAATTGCATTCAATTCAATAAAATAGCAGTTCTAACAAAATAGTTCAAAAGCAATCCCCACAATTAAATCAGCCTAACATGTTCTCCATAACATCATCCATTACAAAAATTTGATACAATTCGCAACATTTTATGAATAAAACATCACGGATTGTTAATACTTTTCATGACGTTTCTAAAACGTCACGAAAACTTTACATATTTGTAAAACATCACAGAATTGTAAGACCTTTTGTCACGTTTTATCAATGAAACGTAATGAAATAGAAGCCGCGATGTTTTTTTGAATAAAACATTGCAGAAAGTGTTTTGAAAACGTTCACCTCCCATGTGCAAAACGACATCGTTTGGTTTACACGTTGTTTGATTTTAAACAAAACTATGTCATTTTGTTTTTGTTAAAACCGACTCCATCTTCCCTCACCCCAAACTTGTGTTTCTGTTTCCTGAACCAAAGCTCCGTCATTCTTCCTCCTCCAAATTGCTCCGTCGTCCGTCGTGTTTATGTTCTCCATTGAGCTGCTGCATCGCTGACCATTATGATCATCTTCTCTGGTGTATTTCGTGAAGATAGTTTTGTCTCCTCTCTATCTCTTTAATGTACTTTCGTCAGACTTAAATGTAGGATCTTTATAATGTTTAACAGTCAAATAAGAACTTTAGGCAATTGAATAGCTGAGTAATATATGTCCCCTCTTATTGCTACAGATGGGTTGCTTAAGAATTGTGAATTTCTGGAACAGGTTAGCTCTGATTTGATATTGAATTTTCTGCCCTTTCCTACACTGCTTTCCCTCCCCCCATTGAGTTTTGTTTCCTCATTATTTGAATCTTTTTACCATATTCTTTTCACTCCTCTGGTGTTCTGTATTAGATTATGTCTTGAAGCAATCCAGCTACCGATTGGATCCCCTCTCTGTAAGCATATTGTTATAAGCAATCCAGCATATTGTTAAGTGGTCTAGGTTAAAGCATAACACTAAAATATCAGCTAGCTAACCAGATAATCAACTAGATTAGATTCGCTATTTTGGCTAACAATACGTAGGATGCACTCCCCTTGGACATGAAGGAAAGTTGGAAACTTTAATATGCTTGTAATGTTGGTCTATACATGTCATGTTTTGTAATGTTTAATTCTTGTGATCTTCAAGCAATATTGTAATTGAATTTAAGCTTAATAGCTCATAACTCATTCTAATGTTGTATTAGCTTTGCCGATAGTTAATATAATTTATTCATTTTTTAAAAATCATATTAGAAAGTTAAATTTAATTTTAAAATATACAATTAACAATATTTTGTTTAGTTTAACAAATCAAGCTACCATAGTTTAAATTAGTTAATTTTTAAATAGATATTTTAAATGAAATTAAAATAATTTTATATTAATCTCTTTTTTTACTTTATAATTTTTTAATCAACTTTTAGAGATTTAGACTCATCTAGTAGTTAAATATATTATTGTAGTGTTACTTTGATAAATGTATTCAGGCTTAACTAGTACTTAAATATATTATTGTAGTGTTACTTTGATAAATGCCTTCTTCTCCCCTTTATTAATTTTTTTTAAAGTTGATATCCTTATTAACAATAACCTCATAGGTAGCAAGATAATGAGATTCAGTAAAAGATTATGAGATTAATATGCTAGGAAATTCAAGCAAAAGATTATGAGATTAAATTTAATATGAGAGGAGTACCAATGAATGTTCAAAGAAGTTGAATTTACATTGTTTGCATTTTTTTTAGTTGTGAATTCAGTTCTAAATTTTTGATGTTCCAACATTATTTATGTTGTTTTAAGTTCCAAAGACATGATAAATAACAACTAATGTGTTGGGTTATTAAAGGGATTTATGTAGAATACAATCTTTGGAGTTAAATGCAAAGATGAAACTAGTAACTTATATGTTGTTTTAGTGTACAAATTCTAGATCTGATTTATTGGGTTGTATCATCAATTTTGTAGTTTAAGGGGCAAAATTTTGGTGAATAAAATGGTTACAAGTTGTGCATATGTTTAAGCTAAATTATTCATCAAATTATAGCATGTCTTCTAAAAATATCCAACTTGATTGTTCATAAGACTTTTTCATATATTTCATAAACACATCATGAATAATTATGAGAACACTAGCTATCTCTTTTAAGAGATGATAGAAAAACCTATAAGGAAAGGATCTATAAACTCCTAAATAAGATAAATGAGCTTAAGTGTATTTTTTTCAAATTAGAATGTTAAACACCTAGTTCACTTGCCTAAGTGGTTACCTAAATCTTTTAAAAAAATTTAAAATTAGGGAAATATGGGACTTTGGTTCTGGACTTGAAATAATAAAACTTACCTAGAAATTCATAAAATGAAATTTTATGTTAATATAAAAGTGAAAACACCTAGATGAGTGCATAAAAGAATATACTTTTACCTAAGGTTTAAAATAAAAGCATATGGACGAATGCTTAGAAGTTTATGATTTTACCTAAATTAAAAAATATTTAAATTTAAACTAAGGTTTGAACTAAGTAAATAAGAATGTGCTTGGTGTTTAAGAGGATATATGAGGCTTATAATGTAGTTTGACTAGACTAAAAGTAGAATTTAACTTTTAATTTTTTGAAATAAATAAGCAATAGATATTACTAAACTCACTATGAACCAGCTACCGTTTTAAAAACTTGTGCTCACAAAGATTTTATATTCTCTTAAAGAGACAACCTTTAGAAGGCCAAAGTAATAGCTTAGACATAATTGATATTAATTGGATGGGAGTTTAAGGCAATAATGCTTTTAAATATAAGTATTGATAAGAAAATTGAATATGTTGGATCAAATTTTTATTGGGATCATATACTACTAAGATTCCCCTATTGAAGTAAGCTTACTAGTTTCAACACATCGAAGGATCTATTTAACTTTTTACAAGCATTGTTGACTTTTTTCCATTGCCTCAATCTTGGCTACCTTAATATTTCCATAATAATTTACCTTGAGAAATTTCAATTCTTCATTAATGGCCCTTAATTTTGTCATACCCTTACAAGCTTCATATCGTTAAACTTGTTTGTTCAAACTCCTTCGTACGTTTTAGAAACTAAGAGAGTAGATCATGTAGTTGTTGAATCTAAAGGGTGCATTCCTTTTTAATTGAAATTTATTGAGAAAACTTAACAGGGTAATGGTCTTACCATAGTTGATTGCTGAAGCATGTATAACTATTAAGGAAGCTTGCAAGACAATTAGAATTTACCAAGGCCTTATTAAGCTTCTTCCTAAAAAGTCACTCTATATTCTTATTTTCATTCCATATTAACAAATTTCCTTTAAATATAAGATCCACCGTACTTATGTGGCCTATGCAATTTAACAACTCTTTATTACAAATGCTCTTGATGCTTCCACTTTTTATGATAGATGTATACAACTAAAATCCCCTTTAAGATCTAGGGTACTATATTTTCCACTTGCAAATCTAAAAATTCAATACTTGTTTCATATATTACCATGATATCCATTCTTAGGGAGCGTCTTGTTAGTTAAACTTGATGATAAATTAGTAAGTTACATTGTGGGTGACGAAAAAACTTGATAACATCAAGATCATACGAGATTATGATCCTTCTATTTTAATGCCTAACATGAATAATAATTTTGATCCATTTTTTTGAAAGAACCATAAACCTTATTATTGGTATTATTTCAACAAGTCCAATTGCTGCTTTTCATACAGGATACTGATCAAGTTCACACCTGAGAAGTTTGATCTTCTTAAGGCTTAATTGATAGATTCTAGCATAACATCTGTTGATATCTTAAAGGTGAATACTCCTCTTTCTTTTTACTCTATTCTATTCAGAATTTTTAGCTCACTAGTGTATTCTGTATACTCATTTATCTATGTTTTGCATATCAATGTACTATAGGAATACGAGATTATGATCCTTCTATTTTAACACCAAATTTTTTATAACATAACATTGAAAATCTTTTATTTGAGATGTGTTAACTAGTGCTTCTACTTCTAGTAATGATTCTCCATCTAAATTGTACAAGTTTGCACTTATTTGTTATGCCCTTATAAGTACAAGTATGCCTTAAATTATCTTTAAAATATTGTTGCAGATCTCTATAGTTGTATTAGAGATAGCAAATTCTGTTTGAAACCTTCCATATATCATGCTTTTAGAAGAATATGAATTGTAACATCATACATCATTAAGTTTATAGTTACAATATCAATAACCTTTAGAGGATAATCATCATAATTATACATAAATCTCGAAAGTTAGGTTCATAATAATAGAACCATTCTCTTATGGAGGATATATGAAAACTAGCTCCTCATTTGGAAAGTCATAGATTAAGTAGTGACTTCTTACTTTAAATTATTATTGTTGCTTCAAAACAATAATAATTGTCATTATCTAAAGTGATTACAATGAAAAATTATCCTCTTTAAACTTCTCAATCTTAAATTTGGCTACCATTACCTCCACCCCAAATATGTAGAACATCCAAAAGCATATTTTATGGTTAATCCAACTGCTTGTATTCCTCCCTACTAATTGCCCCATTAAGATGTGCCATGTGCCTCTTAGTGGATCCAAAGATAACCTCTAATCCTATAAAATTCAAATGAAAGCTAAAAGGAGCAAAGCATCAAATGAATCATCTTTCTTAATTTGTTAGAAGATACCCATGCTTTAGAAGTTCTAGTAATATAGCCTTAAAACATAGAAGTTAAGAAAGAGTTACAAAATACACCAAATCATTTATCACATGTTGAAATACAATGATGCACCATATCAATTGTTTAGTTTGTGAACTTAGTGTTTACTATACTGAACAATATTTGTTGTTAAGATTTTATACATTTAATTGCTAAAGTTTAGGAATATTTGATCGTGTTTTATAACAGATACTATTTCTAAGTGTGAGGAGGAGATAGTTGGAGGACTATGGATAAGAGTTGGATGAACAGTGTTAGGGTTTCCCATGAATACATTGATCGAGTGAGAATGTTTACGAATTTTGTAGCTGAAGAAAAGGGCAAAGATTGTGAAATTTCATGCCTTTGTGCACGTTGCATCAATTATTATATGAGATCTTACATGAATGTTGTTGACTATTTAATGCAATTTGGCATGGATCAATCATATACCCACTGGGTTTTACATGGTGAACTACCATAATATAGATTTATCTCTAGGGAAGATAGGGTTGACGTTGCAAATGTATGTATTGATGGGACGGGCAATGATATTAATGAAGGTGATGGTTATGAGGAGGATGATGGCATGCAAAATTTGTTTTATGATGTGACTTCTTTCTTAAATGATTTCGTAATTGATCAAGATGGAAGGAGTCCTCCAATAGGCATTAAAGATTCTATTATGGTGCCTTTCATGAATTGTTGAGTAAAGCAACTGAAGAGTTGTACCTCGGATTTACAAACTTTTCAAAGTTGTCATTTTTAATAAAGTTGCTTTGTAACATCCCGTTCCCATACTAAAGGTTAGAACCCTAAAATTTGGCACATCTGAGATCAAGGAGAGATTAAGGAAATTACATTACATGCTCATGCATAAGGTTAGCATACACACACATGTGAATTTGATTATTGCACACATTAAAATAATTGTTCATGCACTCAATTGACATTTAGGTATAAATGATTGTTTTAATGTGAATATGATGCGAATTATGGTTTTGTGTCTTAAAAATTGAGTGGGAATGT
>JAOSBO010027718.1:0-11717 GCA_027563915.1 Erythroxylum rotundifolium | reverse complement strand
GTTTCTAGCAAAATTATGATATTAATGTAAGAAAATTATATTATGCTTATAGGCACTTATATTGTAATAAGTGATGGCGTCATTTGGTCTTCAGGGTGATTATAGTATAGTTCTCTTCTTCCTCCCTTATTTAGGAAGACAAAGCATCCAAAACGAAATAATATTATAAACCAATAATTTTAATGAATTTGGCTTAGTAATTAAGTGAACATATTCTTCACAACAATTATCTAAATGCAAAAGTTTTGATGAAAGAAAGGAAGGGGATTTTCATCTAAGTCATCTCCGGCAACGAATCATCAATTCGAAGTGTTTTTCTTGCATATTCTTGATAAACCAGTGTTTATATATAGATGTAGGAGTGTATATATATATACACACACACAAAAGTATGGTTAATAATCTAATAAGATATGGTATTACTTGTATTAATTTCTAGCAGGATATTCACATAAGACCATACATGTTGATAAATAGAACTGCTACTTATTTGTTGAATAGTCAGATCGGTCAAAAAAATCATAACTATACTGATCACTAAAACACTTGGAAAAGACCACAGACGACGAAGTTTTTTTGTTGCTGCCGGAAAAAGGAGGAATCCTGCTCTTATTAACACAGGGACTGGAAGTGTAACAAAAGGTATAACCCACGAATACTGATATGTATGTTCCATAATTTTTAATTCATCTTCAACAAGCTTATCTATACATTTCATATTTTCATCTGTAGCCACAAGGCTAATAAACATACCATTACAGAAAGCTAAAAGAAAAGATTAGATCAGGCCATAATCCAAAGAGTGTTCACTAAACTCCATGAATATAGTGCCTTGAAGGCAAACCGTTAAGGCTATGGTTTTTGCCATGGTGATACTTATCAAAGTACTTGAAAGAAGTGGGATTCATTATCAAAGCACTTGAAATAAGTGGGATTCACATGCATGAACATGTAGTTGCCGGTAAAAAGATCACCAATATGACCTTTCTCTTCCTTCAATCTCTTCAAAACCGTGGCACACGAAACTCTAACCAACCTTGTGGGGACCCCGCCCTTGAGAGACACGTGTCTGACGTCCTAGGTGACATCTGGACACACATCCCTCAAAGGTGGAGTGCCCTCACCAGGACAATCCTCAACTTGAAATTTCATCTTGATCTCTTCATTACATTTTATCCCTTGACTTATACTTATAGCCTAAGTCTCTAACTGCTTTTTGATCCTTGATAATTACCTCTTGTAGAATCCCATAATTAGTGAATTCTGTGATTAAATCCAACTGAGTGACTGTTCAATCATACTGGCTTAACTTCTTCTTGTATCGTCCATGGTTGGCCTATCATCTGTGTTTCCTTTTGTTTGTCTTGCCTATCGTCTGCCTTTGACTTTCTTATCGTCTGTGTTTGACTTCCTATCATTTGTGTTCTATCGTTTGTGGTTGACTTTCTTATCGTCTGTGTTCAACTTCCTATCGTCTGTGTTCTATCATCTATGGTTGACTTTTATCGTCTAGGTTGACCACCTATCGTCTGCCTTTCTATCGTCTGCCTTTCCATCGTCTATGTTATGACGTATCATTACAAACGATTCCTTGCGTCTGTGTTCCTTATTTGCGTTTGCCTCTCATTTGCGTCTGTGTATAATGTCATCACAAGCGATACTCTTCCTCTATATTTTTCCCTTGCGTTTGTATGTGACTTCGTCACAAACGATAAACTTCCTCTATATTTTCCTTTGCGTCTGTGTGTGACATCATCACAGACGATAAACTTCGTCTGTGTTTCCTTCTTGCAATCTACCTTACTTAATGCAGACTTAAATCTTTTCAACCACCCTCATTCATTCCATTCCAAAGACAGATTACACAAAAACATAAACATCAATTGCTTCCCCAAAATCTCCAACTCGTTTAATCATCACATGCAACGTGAAATCTTAACAATGATTATCATCAAACCCAAAAGACATTTCATTTATAATAATAGGCAGAATTCATTACAAAGCTTTACTGAACATTTCAAGGTACAATATGTCAATTGAGTTTAAGAACTAAAATACAAAGTACACTTGAAATGTGGCTAAAGCCTTGAATTCCCAAAAATCTAACTTATGAATATAAGAGAAATTAGGTAGATTTGAGTGATGCCTTGACTCTTAGCTTACTCACTCCCTTGCTCATCACCTGAATGGGATAGAATTTGGAGGGGGTGAGCTTAAAGCTCGTGGGTGACAATTTTATAAGTAAGAAACAAGCAAACCATTTTTAAAAACTCTTTGTCATTTTACACTTGGAAATCGTAAGGCTTTCTCATAGAAAACACAAACACTTAATCTAACAGTTCATGAGCATTTATAAATCATGCATGCGTCAAATTTTTCACAATCACAAACACATAAACACATCAGAAATGGTTCGGGTAAGTTCAATTCATGACACACTACACATTTCCATATAATGGTCCTGTGTAGTCGTAAACTTGAGAGAGTCCTTAGAGGAGCTCCGTGTCACTAGCGGGCAGGCGGGCGAAGCCTATTCTTGGGTCAACGTGTACGTGACGGTTCTTGAGGGACTACCACAAGCCCACATAACATGTCATTCATGAATTTAAAATAGTTCGCCTTACATGGCTTCTTGTTGGAAACTTGTTTTTCATACACATGAGGTATTTCAAAGAAACATTCTTGAAAATCTGATTTCATAGTCTTGCATCTTTTTAAAAAGGAATCATTTTCATAAGTCGTGAACACAATTCATGAAGCAAATAAATGCAACAATTTCACAGCCAACCAAATGCGAACAAATGCAACATCCATGATGCAATTAAAACCATTTAGCGTTCTTGATTTCAAGAAAACAATGAGTGGCTTATTCACTCTATTATAAAAACGTACCCACCTTGAAATCCTTGCTTGCTTGGGTATTGGATTTAAAAATGTCTTTCCTCCTGCTCCTCTTGCCTCTCTTGATTTCCTTTAACAATGAAAACAATCCCCATTCAACAGGAATTCAAATTTGAGAACCCATAATACACATACACTACTATGGATCCTAGAATTCTTAAACCCGTACATTTTTTAAGCTCTTTGAACCAAAAACCCTTTTCAAAACTCTAAAAGATTAAAATCGATCTTTCCTTGAATCTTCACCAAATATGAGATTCTTGGTTCTAAAGAAAGCTCTTCCTTTCCTCTTTCCTTTTCCCTTCTTGAGTAACCTCAAAATCTCTCTTTAAGACTAGGAAAAACCATGACCTAGTTCAAAGTTCTCTTCTTTTTAACTTCACCCAAACCTCTCCTCTTCCTTCTCTCTCTTTTACTTTTGATTTTTCTCTCCCTCCTTCTCGTTTTTGTCTTCTTATTTCCAACACAATCTTTTTCTCTTCCCATTCTACCCTTAATGGGTGAGGAAGTCCACCTTACCCTTCCTTTAATGCCTTAATGCTTATAACCTTAAGTAATCCACCCAAAATACCCTTATGCATTCTTAATTCTTCAATGTAACTTACACCATACTATACCCTAACTTAATCTTAATTCTTCCATTTTATACTTCAAATTCCTATCAATCCATGTAATAAATCCTCCTAAACTTGACATAATAATTAAGCTCCAATTAAAAATGATTTATCAAACAAGATCACAAAATTTATTCAATTCATGCTTACTAAAATGATTAAAAAAAATTCAGGGCCCAACAAACTTGGCTTTCCTCTTCAAGAATCTCTTTAAGCTTGGAACTTTAAGCCTGAATCTCCTTCTTGAATGCACCCTGCTAAACTTGAACCAGATTCTTGATCTCACAATCAACCTCTTGTTTCCCTCGTATTCATCGAGCATGCCTTCATCTTTCAGTCTTTGGTATCAAAATTTGATGGCTGAGGCCATGTCAAATGCAGAGATGAAAGAAACAGAAGATGGGGTTCAAGGAGACAGTTCAAACTTACAATGTCGTGAATTTTGAATTACAGCAGTCAATATGTATGGTATTGATAAGGAAACAATATCAAATTATCTTCTATCGTGTCAAGTTGTTATATCGAGTGTATTATGAAATTTTGAATAATACCCAAAAAAAACAATGATGAATGCTAAAATATCAAATTAAATTATAAATTAAGAAAAATTAAAGTGATAAATTTAAAATATATTTTAAATATAAAATATTTTTAAAACATTTATTATATTAATTTTAATAAATAGTTATTCAGTCAAATTTTGAATTTTGACTATAATAAAAAATTAAACTTTAATTATGTAAAAATTTAAAAGTAATTTATAATTTGAAAAATGATCTAAACAATACTACTAGTTTGGTATTTACAATTTTGGTTAAGTGTGCAAAGGCTAGCAGTAAAACATATCCCTTCCATGCCCTATTATGGGAAGACAGGGACATTAAAACATGAAGACAAAGAGCATGATTGCATGAAGCCACTCCTTTTCAACTTCATAATGTACAAAGAACGTATTTCAATGATTCGAGATAAAAGAACATGGTTTTATCTTTCTATTCATTGCCTGTCTTACCCCAAAAAAATCAAAGTTTTAAAAAGCGGATCGGACTTTTCAGTCCGACCGAAAAAAGGTTGAATCGGTCGGATTTTATGCAGAGAGGTTATTAGGTGAAACTGGACCGGACCACTAACCGGTTCAAACCTTTTCCGGGCGGACTGGATGGTCCGGTCCGGTTTTTAAAACCTTGATTATTATTATTATTATTATTATTATTATTATTATTATTATTATTATTATTATTATTATTATTATTATTACTACTACTACTACTACTACTACTACTACTACTACTACTACTACTACTACTATTAAATTCCTTATTATTATTATTTTTATTTTTATTATTTTCATTTTTATTATTAAATTCCTTATTATTATTATTATTATGCACCATCATCATCATTATTATTAAATTTATTATTCTTATTACTTTTGTGTGTTGGACTTGCAATGGTAATGAGCTTCTTTTTCTCTGATTAAAATTTGAAAAAGAGACCTTTGAACTATGGTATCTAACTTTTTGATTAACCAACTCTTACAAATGATTTCATTCATTCAAAGACTTTTCATAAGAACCAGTCCTTCCAAGTTATCCCAATCAAAGATTTTGATTTGCAGTAGTAGGAAACCACCAGGTCGAATCCTGTGAGTCGTGTGATTTCTTATGTGAGCAATAACATAAATTTAAAAGGGGGTTTTAGGGATTGGAATTTAGTGCAGAATTAAAGTAAACAAGCTAAAATTAATTAATCAGCAATTGAAAGCTCAACTCTAGGGTTGACATGTAATTCATAAATTTCTGTTGATCATTGAAGTATAAAAATTTGTTACTTGCCTATTCCAATAATAACCTCACTTATCCCTAACGCTGGAAGAAAAACGGAATATTTCAAAATTGAATTAATCACAAGAAACGCTTCAAATCAGTTCCTTAGTGAACAATTAATCAGATATTTCAAACCAAGATCTAATCAAAAGACACTAGCATAAATTGCTGCAAATAAGTCATGTCAAGCAACCAATCAAGAGACGCTTGAAAGATAAAATCTTGTCCTATCCTTCTTTAATAAATTAAACAGAATAAGAGACACTTTTCTGATTAAATTGACTTTACTTTTGATCTAAAACTTATTACATAGGCAGCTAAGCATTAGAAAGCATATAACAATTGAGAATTTAATGAAACACACAGTTGACTAAGAAATCAAAGAAGAATTGGTACCGGAATAATTGAAAAGTAAAATCAATAAATCAAAACATCTAACAGTATAATTCTTGAATCACAATATCTTCCCTAGAACTGAAGAAGGAATTTACTCACTCATGATTCTTAAACTCGAAAAAGAATTAATAAAAAACAATGGTAAATAAACAAAATCCATCAGATGACAAATGAAATTGTGCTCCTTGCAAAACCAGAAGAAAAGTAAAATCTCCAGTAGCAAAAGAAAACTGTGTTGTCTCCCCTTAACCGTTGCCGCCTCTTCTCTTTTAATGCATGTAGATATATATATATATGTGTAGGTAGGCTAGGGTTTTGTCTTTTTCTTTTGTTTTAATTCCAACGTGAGCCCACATGGTCATATGGACCAAGTTTTTTTTCATTCATATGGGACCAATAGCAACTTGGCCTCCACTTTCATCCTTTTGCCACTTTAGTCCCTACTCTTTAAACTCTGCCAATTTAAACAGCAACTCCAACTTTTTATCCTTATCTTCATATCACTAACTAACCTACAAAATCATTCCAAATAGATGCAGTAACATATTCCAGATGATAATATTTGCTTATAAAGTACGTGGGAATAATGTAAAATTACGTACTCATCAAACACCCCCACACTTAGGCATTTACTTGTCCTCAAGTAAAAAGAATTCAACACCTTTTTTTATTAGATTCCGTCTAATTTTCCTTCTCGTAAAAATTTCGCTCAAACACTTAATTACAAAATAAAATTCTCAATTCATTGGCAAGGTTAAAGGAAAGAGCAAAGTTACACTTCTAAATGTTTCTAATCTCATGTGCCATCCATAATCATACTCGTGTAAAGTGAATCTCAACATTATCATAAGCATAAACCAGCTCCATGCACATATTAAGAGTAAACTCCTCAACTGTAAACTATTTAACAAATCACCAGCCTCACATTCTTACTTTGAACTACCTTTTTTTTTCAAATAACAGATGGAGTATTTTTTCGAAACATTAAGCAAGCTTTCTAACCAACCCATGTAACGAGCTTTCAATCAGTGATTCCCAAACTAGTTGATTTTAGGGCGTTAGACACAAGTGTCCCAAAGGAAGTACTTACTCGAGTTGAAAAGGTTGGCATGTCTTTAGGGAATAAAAATAAATGCACACCATTTTTTTTTTGTTGATAGGGCTCGGACTTACCTCTGATAAATATGAGATCCATACACTTTTTTTAGAACATTAAACTATGAAAAGCTAAATAACTCACAATTTTAAAGTACTAAAAATATGTACTAGAA
This sequence comes from Erythroxylum rotundifolium, assembly GCA_027563915.1. Lineage (NCBI taxonomy): Eukaryota > Viridiplantae > Streptophyta > Magnoliopsida > Malpighiales > Erythroxylaceae > Erythroxylum > Erythroxylum rotundifolium. The sequence goes on along the minus strand of JAOSBO010027718.1, from coordinate 4,709 downwards.
ACTAAATTTAATCCCCACAATAATGTTAATGTGTAAGTGCATAATTGAGCATGTTACAGATGACAAAATCAATCACATTTTTATGTAATTCTGCTCTAACATTTAAAATTGCCTTTGACTATTGAATTTCAAATATAGCATAAAAAGTGCTTATAAAATAAATTGAGAAGCAAAACTAGATGGAATATGGAAAAAAAATTCTTTTATTATTACTATTATTATTTTGTCTAAAAACTAAGTTAACTGTGATTAAAAAGGAAACAATGCAAAACGTCTACCCAACACATAAAATATAGCATGTCCTCATGATATAAATTGAACATAAAGAGAGAAAAGGATCAGTGGTACCAATTCGGTAACTCCAATATGCAAGCTGTCTCCCATTTACAACGTTTAAAAGGTTATGACTTATGAATGTAGGACATGCGTATTGACTGGGTGCTGCTCGAGGAGGACTCTGCAGAGAGTGTTTTGTTTCACATTTAATGTCTATAAGGCACGGCTCGAGGATCACTTTGTAGAGATTAGTGTTGTCACATTTAATTTACAGAGAATGGTGTTTATTAAATTGACTAATAAAGTTGGTCCACAGTCGTTATTCACCTCCACTTCACACCACTTATGCCAAATCATCACTCTTCTTTTTTCTAAAATCAACTCTCTTCACACCTCTCTCTCAATGCTGCATCTGTTCTATGTCAGTTTTGTTCCCAGCTTCTCTCACAAGGCTTCATCTTCTCCATTTCTGTTTTGTTCCCAGCTTCTCTTACAATGCTGCATCTGCTTTAGGTCAGTTTATATTCCCAGCATCTCTTACAAAGTCTCATCTTCTCCAGTTCATTTTGGTTTTGTTTTTTTCTTTTTCAGCCTCTATCAGCATCTCTTACAAAGTCTCATCTTCTCCAGTTCATTTTGGTTTTGTTTTTTTCTTTTTCAGCCTCTATCACAGGTCGTCATCTTCACCATTTCAAGGTCTGTACTTAGCCTCTCTCGCACGTCCACATATTCTCCATTTTTGTTTTTTTTTATTATTATTTTTTGTTTGTTCCCATTTGTTCTCTCAAGTCGTCATCTTCTCCATGGAGTAGAAGAGTGCTAAATACCTTTGTCTTGTGGCGTAGGGGTACGAGAGCTGAGTTGGGTGTTAGTGGCTAAATCCTTGTTGATCGGCGGTTCCAGTGGTAGATCGCGGCAGTGAGAATGATGATGGTGCTGTGGCAGTCATGATGCTCAACTTCGGAAGACTTTGGTCTTGCAGGACAGGCCCTAACTTAGAACGTAAGATGTTTTAATTTAAAACGCCTGTATATATTCTTTTGCAAGGTCGTCACTGAACCTTCTTTTTAAATTTCCCGCATTTATTTTTCTGTTGCGCCTTAATGGATAGGCCACGCCTTCGATGATGCATGTGTTTATGTAGGTATGATTAAGTAGATGTTGGGGGATAAAATAGCAAACTAAGTAATATAAACTAAAGCGAAGAACTAGAAAGTTTGACTAATAAAGTTAGAATGAAAATTAGGGTACCAAAAATTAAAAAAATATAAAAATAAAAATAATACTGGGCTGCCTCCAGTAGTGCCTTTCTTTAGTGTCATTGGCTAGACATTTCTTCCCTTAGTTGCTCTGGTAGATAGGATTGGTCAGTTGAACTTCCTCTGTTGATGGGGTAGGGATCATATACTCTAAGAAAGGTTTAAGTTTATGACCATTGACCTTAAAAATAGAAACAGAATCTATACCTTGAATTTCAATGCATCCATTTAGGAAAACCTTCCTTACCATAAACGGCCCAATCTAACGAGAGCGAAGTTTACCTAGCATGAGCTTTAGCCTAGATTGGAAAAGTAAAACCTTCCGACCTTCTATGAATGATTTTTGTTAGAGTAGTCTATCATCAATGAACTTGGTCCGTTCTTTGTAAATCTTGGCATCGTCATAGGCATCTAACCTGATCTCCTCTAATTTTTGGAGTTGGAGCTTCCGTTCTACCTCGTTAAAGTTCAAATTGCATTGTTGCACTGCCCAAAATGCTCTATGCTTAATTTCAACTGGTAAATGATAGAGTTTCCCAAATACCAACCTATACAGGGACATCCCAATCGGTGTCATGTATGCTATCCGGTACTCCCATAAAGCGTCATCTAACCTCATGCTCCAATCTTTTCGAATGGGGTTAACAGTTTGCTCCAAAATCCTTTTGACTTCTCTGTTGGAAACTTCAGCTTGACCATTTGTTTGTGGACGATAAGCAGTTGCTATCTTGTGGTGGACACCGTATTTGCGCATTAGTGCCTCAATTGTTCCATTATAGAATTGTGTTCTTTAATCACTGATAATAACTCTTGGAGTTACAAACTTGCTAAAAATATTAGACTTCAAAAAACCTACAACAACTGTAGAATCGTTAGTTTTGGTGGCTTTTGCTTCCACCCACTTTGAAACATAATCTACAGCAAGTAAAATGTAAAGATTTCCAAAAGAACTAGAGAAAGGACCCATAAAATCCATACCCCATATGTCAAATAGTTCATAGAATAACATAGGAACTTAAGGCATTTCATTTCTTTTGTTTAGATTTTTAAAATTTTTACATTTAACACAACTTTTACAAAATTGATAAGCATCTTTAAATATTGAGGGCCAAAAAAATCCACTGTCTAAAACTTTTCTTGCCGTCCGTTTTGGTCCAAAATGGCCACCTCATGCAAACTGTGACAATGTGAAAGAATGGGACGGGTTTCTATCTCTGTTACACACCATCGAATAATCTGATCAAATCCTATCTTCCACAAGTAAGGCTCATCCCATAAGTAAAATCTGGAATCACTCTTTAAGTTTGCCTTTCTATGCTTTAGTGAATTGTGAATGAAAAATACCAACAGCTATAAAATTCACCAAATCAGAAAAACAAGGTTCCTTATTTTGGACGAGTAGAAGTTGCTCGTCTGGAAATAATTCAAAATTTGGCTTGGTATCTTCTATCGTAATTATTCTGCTCAAATGGTGTGCTACAGGATTGTTCACTCCTTTTCTATCCTTAATCTCCATATAATATTCTTGCATAAGTAATACCCAACGTATCAGTCTTGGCTTAGATTCCTTCTTAGCAAGGAGGTAACGCAGAGCTACATGATCAGAATAAACAATAGCTTTAGAGCCTAAAAGATAAGATCTAAATTTATCTAAAGCAAACCAAAAGCCCCTTCTCTATTATTGTGTAATTAGCCTGAGCTTGGTTCAATGTCTTTGAGGCATAATGGATGACATGACTCTTATTATCAATTCTCTGTCCTAGAACCGCTCCCACAGCATAATTACTAGCTTCACACATAATTTCAAAAGGGTATTCCCAATTCAATGCTTGAATGATTGGTGCTGAGGTAAGCAGTGCCTTCAACTTATCAAATGCTTGTTTGCAAGTTGCATCAAATTCAAATTTGATATCTTTTTGGAGCAATCTAGAAAAGGGTTGTTTAATCTTTTAAAAATCTTTGATAAATAGTCTATAAAATACTGCATGTCCAAGAAAACTTCAAATTGCTCGATCGTTAATAGGTTAAGGAAGATTTGCAATAAGTTAAACCTTTGCATTATCTACTGATATGCCTTTTTCAGAGACTACATGATGTAAAACAATTCCTTGTTGCACCATGAAATGACATTTTTCAAAGTTCAAAACCAAGTTTGATTGAATACATCGCTTTAGTGCTTTGGTCAAATGTTCAAGGCATTGATCGAATGAATCTCCATATATAGTAAAATTGTCCATAAAAATTTCAATGCATTTTTCAACCATATCAGAGAAAAAAAAAGCTCATCATGCATCTTTAGAAGGTTCCAGGAGCATTACACGATTCAAATAGCATCCTTCTATTTGCAAAAGTACCAAATGGACAAATAAAAGTGATTTTTTGTAGCACCCCACTCCCGCAGGACCTGAACCCGACATCGATGGTGATATCCGAGTCCGTGCCCCGCAAGGGTGGCGTGCTAAGGCACTCAATCAGTCAGATCTCTTTACAAAAAATCTCTTAATTGAATTGACACACATTTAAGGAAAATCCTTAATCGAGTCAAATTAGGCCCACTTTCATTCATAACATTTTCAATCACAAACTCTTTACAGTACAACATAAATCATTTGTACAATAGTCTCAGAATATACAATTTTATACAAAATAGAAGAAAAAAAAGACACAACTACAGACGCCAATTGATCCCGACCTCTATCCTTCACTTATCTCGTAGGTATACTCCCGTTGGCCTAACGGGGTATTCTTCTGATCCTAAAAAATAATTGCAAATTTTGGGTGAGCTTTGCGAACTCAGTAAGTGACCATCATCGATGACTCACCCAGTCACATAATCATATAAATCACCTTCTTTTACATTTCACACTTCTCATTCAATATAATTTAATCATTTCATTATGCAAACGTAACGCACATGAGACTTGAAGTAAATCACAAATTAGTACAATGATAATCATCACAAAAGAAGGGGGGGTTGAATTGTGTATACTTTTTTTTACCCTCTTCTTTAAAAATTGCTTAATTCAGAACACAAGTAAATAATAAAAGAGTTAAGAAATTTTTGGACACAGAGATTTTATCCTGATTCACCCCAAACCGTGGGCTACGTCCAGTCCTTAGAAACCTTTCTGAGATTTCACTATCTCTTCAAAGATTACAAGTATTCTTTTCACC
>JAOSBO010027689.1:0-11717 GCA_027563915.1 Erythroxylum rotundifolium | reverse complement strand
ATTTTAAATTTTTATTTAATGTATAATTATTATTAGTAATAAAATATTTATTTTATTTTAAAAATTAAAATTAAAAATTACAATAAAATTTTAACTAAATGACAAATTAAAAAATATTTGAAAAAAATTTGGGGAATTTTTCAAAAATTTCAATTTTTTAATTAAAATTTAAAAATTTTGCAATTTGATCCCTAGATTTTTCAAAATTTTCGGTATCGGTCAGTATTTGACCGATATTTATAATACTGGCCAGTACCAGCCAGTACCGACTGGTATTGGCCAATACCGATCGATATTTAAATCCAGTAACGAAAATAATATTTCGGTACCATTTCCGGCCGGTATAGTACGTACTGTTCGATACTGGCCGGTACAGTACGAAATACAATACATTGATCTCCTCTCTTTTTTTGAAGCTACCCGCCTTTAGAGTGATATGCTACGTTAAACGCTAGCTACAATGACAGCGTTTAACGTTAGCTGCAATGCTAGCATTTTATGCTTGTGTTAACACATACATTTGGCTGTCGTTTTGAGCTAGTTCACAAGTTGCTTGCATGTCGTTTCAATGCTTTCTTTGCTTGTCCAAATGTTGTCATTTTCTTAATGGAGTGCTACTTTTTTTTTTTTTTGCTTCTCTTTTCAACTGCTATATATTTTTCTCATCTTTTATTTTTAGTCTCAAATATATATCAACATGTGTAACCTAATAGTCAACACAAATTAAACACAAACTAAACATTTTATTTTGAAAGTAGGATTGAAATCACATGGAAATATATAAGAAAATATAAGATAATTTAATCTTATATTATCTGATCAAACTTTTAAAATGTCCTTCGTCAACTTTATCTGTGCTATCTATCTTGTTTATCTTCTCCTTTTGATTCATTGGTGTATTTGTTGTTTTGCGCTCCTCCATACCAAATTTCTTTAGCCTTTCCTTTGCATATTTCCTTTGACAAATGAACACTTCATTTTGGTTTTGCTTGATCTCAATGCCAAGAAAATAAGTCATAAGACCAAATTCTGTCATTTCAAAGGCTTTCATCATTTTCATCTTGAGCTCATCAATTAAACCTGCATTACTACTAGTCACGAAAAGATCGTCAACGTAGAGTGAGACTATGAGAAAATAAAATCCAATCTTTTTAACGTAAAGAGTGGCTTCGGATAAGCTTTTATGAAATCCCAGGCTGAACATATGGTCATCCATTTTGCTGTACCACGCTCTAGGTGTTGGTTTTAGTCCTTAGAGAGCATTTTTCAATAAATAAACCTTATCCTTTTCACCTTCCTTCACAAAAACTTCTGGTTGCTCAACATATATTTCCTCCTACAAGGGTATAGATCATCTGTACCATTTATTCTGTACCCTCTGTCCCTTTTTGATCTCAACCATTTAATTTATTGCATTGAATGACTGAGATCAAATAGATACTAAGTAGGTACAGAATAAAGGGGACAGAAGATCTGTTCCCCTCCTACAATACTCCATTTAAACAAGCTGATTGGACATCTAAATGGAATAATTTCCAGCCTTTTTCTACTGTTATAGCAAGTAGCATTCTGATTGTGTCTAGTCTTGCAACAGGAGCAAAAGTATCAAAATAATCAACACCATATATGAGCATAGCATTTTATGAAAAATCTGGCCTTGTATTCATTTATAGAGCTATCTACATTTAATTTTGTTTTGTAAACCAATTCTACTCTAATGACCTTCCTGTCTTTGAGTTTGTCAACTAATTCCTAAGTTTTATTTTTCAGAATCATTGACATCTCCTCCTCCATTGCGTTCTTCCATTTCAGATCTTGACGAGCTTCTTCATGACTGGCAGGTTCGCATATTGCCACATTGCTTATATGGTATATTTCTGAGAGAAGCCTTCTTCCTCTAATTGGAGGGTCATCTTCCAATTCATTTTGCCATTGATTTATTTAATCCATAAGAGATTAGTAGGAGTGTTGACTTCTAGTTCTTGTGAGGATTCACAAGCTTTTTACGGATCTGCCCAATCTCACTTCTGATCTTCATTAAAGTGTACATCTCTAAAGATGATCATGCTTTTTTGTTTTTGGTAGATATACTTTGCAAGCTTGGAGACATAGTTATAACCCACAAAGATAGCAGGAGTTGCTCCTTTATCAAGTTTGTCACACTTGACCTGTGGGGCATGAACAAAACACATGCAACCAAACATTTTAAGAAAGTTTAGTGAAGGTTCATATCCATACCAAGCCTCAAATGGAGTTCTTTCTTCCAAAGTCTTGTTCGAAAGTCGGTTTTGCAAAAATACTGATGTGTTAGCTGCCTCTGCCCAAAAACATTTCAGTAACTCCTTTTCATGTAACATACATCTGGTCATTTCCATTATGTATCTCTTTCTCCTTTTGCTTACTTCGTTTTGTTGTAGAGTGTATGGAGTAGTGAGCTGATGTTCTATGCCTTCTTCTTCACAAAACAAATCATATTCTCTTGAGGTGTATTATTTTCCGTTATCTGATCTCAGAATTTGAATTTTGCAGCTGCTTTGATTTTCCACCATTTTCTTGAACTTCCAAAAAATTCCAACAACTTCTGATTTGAATTTCAAGAAAAAACATCCAGCACATTCTTATATAATCATCAACGAAGATAACATAATAAAGGCTACCTTTCAACGATGGTGTTCTTTAAGGTCCAGCAACATCTGTATGAATCAGTTGCAGCTTTTGTGTTGCTCTCCAAGTCAAAATAGGAAATGACTTCCTATTTTGCTTACCAAATTTGCAAGCATCATAATCTGTGAAATTATCAACAAAAAGCAGTAAGCCCCTTACTACATCCATTTTTGGCATTTGTAACATTCGTTCAAGATAACAATGTCCGAGCCTCTTGTGCCAAATTTTAGTGAGACTAGTTTCGGTAGAATAAGCTGTGAATTCCTCCTCCATCAGATTAAATGAAAAGCTTTTACTTCTCATTTTATCTCTCAAGATCTCCTTTTGATTAACATTGTAGACAATGCATTCTCCATCTTCAAAACACCTTAAATCCTTTTTCTACTAACTGACCTACACTTAATAAGTTTTGGTCGATATCAGGTACATATAGAACATCTGGAATCGTTTTTGTACCTAAACTTTTAGTGATTTCAACCATTCCTCTTCCTTTTGCTGAAATATAGCCACCATTTCCAATTCTGACCGTTCTGATGTTACTGGGCTTCAATTCTTTGAAGAGACTCTTGTCATTAGACATGTGGTTTATACTCCCACGGTCAATTAACTAATAATTTGTAGAAATCCTTGCTGAAAAACATAACTCTTCAAGAAATTGTTCTTTATCAGTTTCGTCAACAACTTTGGCATTCACTTCTTGATTATTAGACTTGCATATCACATCTTCGTGCCCAGGTTGATTACATTTGCTGCACTTTGCATCTGGCTCTTCCAGCACTTAGACGGTGAGTGATCCTTTTTTCCGTAATGTTGACAAGGGGGATAGTTGCTTTTTGAATTCCTCCATTTGGTTTGTGCAGTGCTAGCTTCGATTGAAACCTGATTTCGCTTATCATTTCTCTCAATTTTTTCAGCATCATGATGTTTGACAAACAAAGCTCCTTTAGTAGCATTTTCTTATCTCATAAGCCTTCTTTGCTTTTAAGCTTGTAAGGCATTTGATAACTCCGCAAGTGCGACTTCTCTCACATTCTTTGTGTTCTCCAAAGTAGTTATTAATGCTTCATATCTTTCAGGAATAGTGACAAGAATTTTTCTATGATTCTCGAATCAAGAAAAGCGATTCCAAGTAATCTTACTTTATTGGCTATACTGAGCAATCTGTCCGAATACTCTTTTATAGTCTCTGATTCTTCCATTCTTTGCAACTCGAACTCCCTTATTAAATTCATCACTTGAATGCTTTTCATCCTTTCATCTCTAACATACTCATATTTGAGATAATCCCAAACAGCCTTTGTCGTTTTGAGAGAAATGATCTTGGTGAAAATGGTTGTTAAAACAACAGCAAACAAACATGCTCTGGCCTTTGATTTTCTAGTCTTCCTTTCCTTTTGGTTTTTGATTTGAGCCATGGTGGGATTATTTGTTAGTGGAAGAATCTCATAATCCTCCTTCACGGCTTCCCAAGGATCTAAAGCCTCCAAGTAAGTCTCCATTTTAATAGCCCAAAGCTGGTAATTTTCTCCATCATAGATAGGAGGAGATATTACTTAAAATTTTGTTTCTACTTGCATAGGTGGCACTCAAAAGATTCACAGATTCCTCAAGAAGAATTGCTCTGATACCAATTTGTTTGTTTTGATAAATAAAAAGTTAAGAAACTGAGATAAAGTAATGAATAGAGTTGATAGTTGCTACAAAAAATAGAATAATTTTATTCTTTTCAAAAGCTTTACTTATAGCCCTGAGTATAGCTGAAAATAGCGTGATTTACATAACTTAAAAAAATCAAAGACTAACTAATAATCTCTTAAAGAATAGGATTAAGCCAAACCAACTAGCTGAAAATAACAAGAAAAAATAAATGCGCGTGAAAAACAATTATCAAAGATATTTGCAGTCATTAAGCAAAAAAATTCAACAGGGTTGAAAGCAATATGAAACATGAACTTTATCTTGCTCAAATTATTTATATTTGGTGGCTGAGGAATTTGCACTCATCTTGGTCAACAAGTGTTAGACACATTTCTTCCTAAATTATTTCCTCTTTATCTACATGTTGTTTACAAATCACGTCATATGGCTTGAACATAGATCCACTATTTCAATATAAATGGATCAAGTGTGCCAAAGCCCAAGAACTGAAAGGCTTCAACTTGAGTTTTCTCTAGTCTAAGTGATACTCTTAATTCTTAAAGTTGAGACTTAAACATTGGAAAGTGGTTAAGGAATTTTGTTGCCCATGGAAAATGGTTCTTGCCTCCGGTTAATACTTACCATGAGGCAAAGTCATAATCTCTTTCCAATAGTCTGTATCCATTTGTTATAGATCATTGAAGTCATTGCGACTTCCATACATATAAGGAACTGGAAGTAACTTAATATTAACTGCTCAATGAGGTTGCAAGATGCTAATATGGTTCAAATTTATTGACATTGAGCTCTATAATTATGTTAACGATGATGCTATAAATAGAAGAAGAATTGAGAGAGGAAAAAGAAATGTTACAGACACTAAAGAAGAATTGAGAGAGGGAAGAGAGTTACAAACAAAGACACACAACAGAGAAAACACAAGACATATTTCATAAGGGCACAATAGACTTTTCAGTACTAGATAGCTGGACTAGTACAATTTGTTATAATAGAAAAAATCTTAACCCTCTATTTTATTTTATCCTTTCTATTAATTGTATGGTTAAGATTAATTCTACAAATGTATAAATATATGTATCTGATCAAATAATAAATAAGCACAAAATTCCAGTCATATACCTTTCTTTACATGGTATCAGAGCTCTATCGACAAACGTCAAAAATGGAAGAAAATTCTTGGTCATTTGCCACCATCCTAGCGATACGTCATCCTCTCTTGACTTTTTAGCTCTAGCAAAAGCTGTAAACTTCAATCTGCCCATCAAAATTGATAGGAAAAAGTTTATCAATTGGGGAGCTCAAATCCTTGCAGCCATAAGAGCTCTTGAGCTTGAAAACTTCATCAACTCAGCAGCTCCTCCTTTGTTCATCACTGCAGATACAAATTAGTTCATTGATAATGCAGAATTAGATCAACTATTGGTATGTTGATTATTTTCAACAATCGGAGAAGAGGTAATAGGACAGATAAATCACTCAAATTCATCCTACCAAGTTTGGCAAAATTTGGAGAATCTTTATGCCAAACGTCCATGGTCAGAGTTCTTCAACTAAAGCATCAACTCTCAACTATTAAAAAGGGCTCATATACCATATCAGAATACATATAGAAAGTTAAAACCATTGGAGACTCACTTCAAGTAGCAGGATATGCAATCAGTGAGTTTGAATTAATATTAAGTGCTCTAAGTGGCCTTCGTCATGAATATGATCTTGTTGTGGTTTATTTAACACATTCTATGAAAAATTCTACATTACAAGAAGTGCAATACTCTCTCATGATGCATAAGACAAGAATAGAGCAGCTGAATACAATCAATCAAGTAGAAATCTCATCACTAACTGCAAACTATGTAACCTTGAATCGAAATAATTATCGGGGAAGAAGTGGATTTAGAGGAAGAGGAAATCGTGACAGAGGAGGTAAATGGAATGGAAGCAAAATTTTCTATCAACTGTGTCATAAACTAGGCCACAAAGCCCTAAAATGTCACAAAAGGTTTGATGTTTTATGGCAAGGTAATACCACTCAATCATGGAAACAGAACACAGTTATACGACATACACAGAACAATGTACAAAACTATCCTCAATCTTACTTGGCTCAAAATCAGCATGGAAATCCCTCATCTGAAGCAAACAACAACAACACATGGTTCATAGATAGTGGGGGTTACAAATCATGTCACAACAGATCTCAATAATTTATCAATAAGTTCAGAATATGGTGGAAAGGATCAACTCACTGTTGGTAATGGTAACTATCTTCCTATTGCTAACATTGGCTCATCTCACATACATTTCCTAGACAATATACACACATCTCTTGCGCTAAGACAACTTCTGCATGTTCCCAAAATAACCACAAATCTACTTAGCATCTCTAAACTCACCAAAGACAATAACATTTCTATTGAGTTTACTAATAAAAATTGTCTGTTTAAAGATGAAGCAACAGGGAAGATTTTGCTCAAGGGAGTGCTTTAGGATGGTCCCTACAATCTCAAAGCTACTAAACAACCCAATAATATCAGGCTAGTCATGCAAACATAATATAAGTCTAGTCCTTCCCAATAAAAAATCTCTTCTTTAGGCAGTCACCGTAAGGCAGACATAGCACATAAAAATTTAAATGTTTGGTATGCCAAATTAGGACATCCTTCCTACAATATCTTGAAACATATTCTAAGTTCAATGAATTTCAACTTTAATTTCAAAAATCTATCTCATTGTGATGCTTGTAAGCAAGAAAAATTGCATCAATTGTCTTTTCAAACTTATGATATAACTACTCAAAAAGCTTTAGAAATCATATATTCAGATATTTGAGGACCCTCGCCACATCTCTCAACCGAAGGGCATAAATACTACCTTATTTTTGTTGATGCATACATAAGATTTACTTGGCTTTATCCTCTAAAACTAAAATCAGATACCTTCTCTTGTCTTTATCAAATTCAAAACCAATGTTAAACTTTAATAGAACAGGAAAATCAAAGCTCTAAATACTGACATGGGTGGTGAATATAAAGCTCTCTTACCCTACCTCACAAAGCATGGAATATAACCATGATTAGTTGTCCTTCGACTCACCAACAGAATGGTGTTTTCGAAAGAAAACATAAACACATAACTGAAATGGAACTAACTCTTTTATCTCATACTCACATGCCACTCACCTATTGGTTAGAAGCCTTCTCCATAGCCACCTACCTTATCAATAATCTCTTATCTCCTAGACTAAACAACCTCTCACCATTTGAAAAGTTGTACAATAAACACTAAACTATCTTAATCTCAAAACCTTTGGTTGTAGTTGTTTTCCTTAGCTCAGATATTATTCTTATCACGAATTTCACACCACTAAATGTGTTTTTCTTAGGTATAACCTAATACATCAAGGTTACAAGTGTTTGATTAGTGAAGGTAAAATTATAATATCTCGTCATGTTGAATTCAACAAAGAAGAATTTCTATGTTCTCAACTCTTTCCCACATAGTCAAACCATCTTATAGCTTCACCAAGTCTCCCTACCTTTACTCTATCCTCAACTCCAATAAGTACATCTTCATCAAAGGCTATCACGAATCACTCTCCTTTAGCAAAACGATCCCACTTAGCTGAATCCTTTAACAAATAGGTAAGCTCTCAAAATCCTAGCTCACGATCACATTCCACATGCTCACTACAAAGACAAAATATCTCACCTAATTTCATTCTGTCTACCACACTGAACACTGAATCAAATTCTTCATTTCTACGCATATAAAATGTCCATCCTATGCAAATTTGATCAAAAAGTGGAATTTTCAAACCAAAACTTTATTCATTTCTCTTACCTTAAATCCACAAACTGAACCTACAATTTCTGAAGATCTAAACAGTGCTATATGATTTCAAGCTATGCAAGATGAATTCAATGCCCTACAACAAAATAACACTTAGACACTTGTCCTCTACAAGCCTACCATGCATATTCTTGGTACAAAATGGGTGTTCTGGACTAAATATAATGCTGATGGGTTGTTTCTAAACATAAGGCCAGATTTGTTGCTAAATGATTTAATCAAACCCCTGACATTGATTTTTTAAAAACTTTCAGCCTTGTTGTGAAAGCCTTAATAATAAAAGTAATCCTTTCACTTGTTGTCTCCCATCACTAGGAGATTCAGCAAGTTGACATCAACAATGTATTTCTACATGAGGAGCTACTTGAAACTATTTATATAAACTAGCCATAAGGTTTTGAAAGTAAAACACTGCCGCATCATGTATGTAAGCTAGATAAAGCTCTCTATGGATTAAAACAAGATCATAGGGCTTGGTTTCAAAAACCAAAATATGCTCTGTCTTTATAGGGTTTCACAACTTAAGGTCAGATATGTTAGGCCCCATTTTTGGAGTCTAACTCGTAAGTTAAACGTGAGCGCATCATTCTGTACGGTTCTTTTAATGGAACCTCATTAGCCAACATAAGCTCATCTTCATTCTCATAACATCCTAAAATTTCATATTTGAACACTTGATATATGACAATCCATTCTAATGTTTATATCCTCAATCGTCACCCTAAACATATCACTTGTTTTTTTAATCTTTTGTTTTCATACCAAACTAAGTATATTTCAAGCTCCATTTAAGCCTAATTGTATCATAGGAAAGCATCAATAAGTCCATATTATATATACGTACATGAATTGGAACAATCAGCATAACTTTCACCATGGATGTCAGATTGAGGTCATTCAAGCATGATTTCAAATAGGACTTCGAATTCTACAACTTCCATAAAGACCCCGAAGAGAGATTTTGTTGTCTAGAGGGTCATATCAAAATAGGGTCAAAATTGCACATTTATAAAACTGTCTTGAGAATGTCTGCTTAGCAGACATATGACCTTCAAACAAACATGAACTGAGCTGAAACACCAAAATTCTTGAGAAGGTCTACCCAACAGACATTAAGTCCACCCAACGCACATTTACGGGCCAAATTTCATATTTCCAACTCTTACAAGTTACCTATGACCCATCTTATGCATATATGTCATTTCTAACTTATTTTCCTCATCATTTCCCTTTCATTATCACTTCCATTTCAGCTCAACATCATTTACATCCAAATCATAATCTATGTTTGGTCATCAACTCAAAAACATAACATTCAAACTTATACACATTCATTATAAATTTATCCACATATTCAACTCTCTTTATCACCTTCATTTCATCTCTAACTTATCACACTACTTCTTCCCATTTCAAGATACCATAGTACTCTTTTTCTGTTAGATCAAGATAGAAAAGGCTATAAATGTCCTACACGCACCCTGTGCAGCGTCATTAACTTGTAACAATCATATCCTTCAAATCCGATAAAAAAAATTACATACTTTATGTTATTAGAAAGCTAAGAGGATAAACTACACATTCTAAGAAGACAACTTGGTCCAAAACAGCCTAGATTAATATAGTTTTTCCTGTGAAGTCAGAACACAAATTTTACCCCTATGAATGCTTGAAAATGTCATGTGAAAACTTAGAAAGTTATGAGCAAAACATAAATATATTTCAATAACATCAAAAGAAAAGAGTTTTGCGAAGCTTTAATGGGCATTTCAAGACACAAATACATCATTGGTCTTCTAATCCAAAAATACAAACTATAAATGAATGAGTAATACTTGAAATGCAGTTAAAGCCTTAAGTTTTCATAAACTAACTTAAATATAGAAAAATATGTAGACATGGAGTGACGCCTTGACTCTATTTCATTTGATCTCTTGCTCGTCACCTAGAGATGGGGAGGAAAGGGGTGAACTAAAAAGCTTTTGGGTAACAAGTTTGTAGTGGAGAAACAAGCAAAACCATTGAAAATATCTGTTGCCATAGTAAATTGCATTGAATCCATAAAAAATGTATTTCTTAAACTTGTCAATAATTCATAAACAACATAAGTCATTTATTCATCAAATTTGTCAACAAATCATAAACAACATAAACACTCATAATGGTTTGGGTAGTCCATATACATGGGGGAGTTCTTGTGAAGCCTCGATAAACATGAGGGACTTCTTGCGAATCTCCAATAAACATAAGGGAGTCTATGAAGGAGCTCTATGCCACTAGTGGGCAGGCAGGAGAAGCCTTTAATATGATCAATGTGCAAGTGACATAACATGATGGATACCACAAACCCAAACCCAAACACGAATTTCATAACTTGTGAACATATTGCACAAAAGGCACATTTCAGAAACATGATTTCCATAAGCATGATATTTTCAAATACACTTTCCATCATCATTTCATAAATCATTATCAAGATTCATGTACCAAACATGCAGAAAATACTTGATTCATTTAAGAAGAAATAAATACAACATTTATAAAGCCATTGAAATCATTTAAATCTATTGATTAGTGATAACTTACATTTTGTGCATGTCAATTATTTGTGTTTTATGTTCTTTTGATAAGCTTTTGTGATAGTTTGTTTGTGTTTTGTGGTAATTCATGTCTTTACATGTTCTAGGTGATAAAATACCAAAATGATGCAATCTGGAGCGAAATTGGCTAATCTGGAACTGAAGAGGATTTCAACATGACCATGTTGAAGGTGACTGTGACGCAGATCTGACAGATTGTTGTCTACGAATTTTGACTTAATCACCTTGGGAATTGGGCCTCAATTGCACAACTTATTTTGCTAATAAAGTCAAATTGTGTCTTGACTCATGGAGGGGCCCACTTCATTTATTAAAAAGCCTAACCCATTATGAGAAGGGCCCACATCATTTATGGACAAGAGAGAAGACCTAGACAACTAGAAGAAAGGAGGCTGGAAAATAAAGATTGACGGCTAATTTGGAGAGAGGGCCATCTTTAGACTAGTTTTGGGAGAAAAGAACGTGGTTTTGAGAAAAAAAGGTGGTTTTGGAATCAGCAAAAGAAGAGGGCTGACGGCAGAACCTAAGGAAGACAAGAAACAAGGCTGGAAAAAGGATTGGACGCAGAGATACTAGCAAAGAAGAAAAGCAACGTGTTTTTCCAGAAGACAGAAGACAGCGACAGCAGTAAACTTACTTTGGAGAGAAGAGTCGACTTTGGAGATTAACGTGGAAAAGAAGGACAGCAGCAACAATTGAAGAGGAGACTTGATAGAAGACAGCGGCAGCACTTAGAATTGGAGAAACAACGCGATTTGCGATCAGCCTTCAAGTAAAATAGCTTAAACGGCAGTAGCTTGTTTTGGATGGTAAAAGAACAACAATTCTCAATTAATTTCGTGTTTTAATTTAGCTATGTGTGGCTAACTTTTAATCTAGACAAGGTACTTTACGTTTGATGCATGTAATTCGTGAGACTCCTATGGTTTAATTGTTTTCGTTTAT
>JAOSBO010027673.1:0-31126 GCA_027563915.1 Erythroxylum rotundifolium | reverse complement strand
TACTCAACAATTTAATTATATGTTTTTTGTCAATAATTAAATATATATTATCGAAAAAATTAATATTCATGATATATTTTTTTGTCAAAATTTTTTTTAGGATTATGAATGTAAGTAATTATAAAGGGTATAGGGGAAGAGCTGAGAGTGCCTAGGAAGGAGTTGGAAGTAGCGGGGTGACCTATATTCAGTACTCCCCATTTTTTCTCTCCCCTTTCACGGATGGAAAAATTTTTTTGTAATAAATTTAGAATTTAGCCTAGCATTTGGGAAGGCAGGAAGCCTACCAACGTGGTGTAATCCCATGCTTCGGAGCAAGTGGTTTAGAATGTTGTCTTTGCTTGAAGTTGATCTAAAGGAATGGGTGCTACTGCTGTGTCAATAAGTCTTGTGTTTGATTGTAGCCATTTGTCATTCCAGAAAGATACTTTCTCCCCATTCCTGACCTCCCATTTGATTCTGTGAAGAAGTACCTGCCATAGTTTCTAAAAATTTCTGCATAGAAAATTTCTGCAGTTCTGCTTTATGGGCTTGTTTTAGCTTTCCTCATAATAGAGTTTGAGCTTCTGCAATCTTCATTTTTGGTTAAGGTAAGTTAATTTGTGTTAAAAATTAAGATGGTTCCCATATTAAAAAATATTAATAAAATTTTAAAACCTTAATTTAAGTATATGGGTCCAACATTATTATATGCCAGTGTAAGACTCACCTAAATATTAAAATATTATAAATATGTGCTAGGCCATCACTTACCTAACAAAAAACTTATGGAGTCACATTGTCTTCAAATTCTTAGTTTATTTATGGTTAAATTTTAACATTTTTTAAATGTTAAGGTTTAATTTGCACTATTCAAAATGTTTGACCTAGCAAAAAACTTATGGGTTCACATTGCCTTCAAATTCTTAGTTTATTTATGGTTAAATTTTAACATTTTTTAAATGTTGGGGTCTAATTTGCACTCTTCGAAATGTTTGGGTTAAATTTCTCTAAGGATGTAAACCTTGGGGTTGAAAATGACCGTTTTATCGAGGCATGAAGTTACAATAAATAATCATAACACTAAAATGAATTAATGCAAAATCAACTAGATTAACATTGAATCAAGTTTAAATCCCTAAAGAAAAATTAGGACATTATCATCGATCCCAAATCTATCAGCATCATCATATCCATCTTATACATTTAAAGAAAAAAATAACAAAAATGAAAAGAAAATGGCACTTGAATGGGATCGAGATGGCTCGAGAAAGTAGCAGTAACAGAAGTCCACGCTTCTCTCCTCTTCTTCCTCTTCTCTCTTTGCTTCTTCTTTCTTCTTGGAGTTTTCCCAAAGTGGCAAAAATTGGAGCTCCCCTTAAGGTTTATTTTCTTTCTTTATATAATCTTTTCCATTTTAGGAAAACTCTAGGGTTTTCTAGAAACTAAAAAAATCCCAAATGTCCTCCAGTGAGTCACCTTTGGGAGGCTTTCCATGCTGTCTGTTGCATAGGCCATGATCATGGTACTTCATTTAGCTCTTTGTCACGATCGTGGCAGACGTGGCTTCCACCAATTGTATCTATCAAGATCATGACCTATGAACACAATCTTGGGCTTGGGTTTGGCTATGGGCTTCTTCGATTCTCCTCCGTTCTTCCATATCTATTCTCAAACATTAACAAATACATTAAGGCACCTAAAATATTCAAAATTAAAGCACAAACACATGCTCTAATGCATACACTCAAAACACAAACATTTAACCAAATAAAACAATCCTAACCTAAACATGCACTAATAATTTAATTTAACAAGTAAACACATTCTAAACTACCCATTAAAACATTATGCAACATACCACTATCAAAATCTACACATCGAAACTTTTTCTTGTCCTCAAGCAAAGATAAAACAAGCTAAACAAAAACACACCAAAACACAACACACGCGTAATAGCAAAAATGGTACAATGATGTTAAACTTTACGAAAAAAATTTAACACGATCATTCAAGTTGTTCTAACTTATTAACTTATGAAATTTATGTCTAAGTACTTGGGACTAAATTTATAAACTAATCAGGACTTAACGTCACATTCATTTACTCCTATTACTTACACACACATATTGATAATTAATTGATCAATCAAAATTGTAACTATTCTTAAGCGGCTTTTCATAAGAAATCATGCTATTTATAAGTTCAGTAGGATTTATTAAACAACAAAGTATTTTTGTTAATTCTATTAACATGAACCTAGTCTTTTGATGTGAAGGCAAACATTTGTGATGAATGTCCCTCGATTACTCAGCTAGGCCATATTTTTATTAAATGACATGGTTGGAATGCCATTATAGCCTTTTGACGCGAAGGCAAATTTGTGATGAATGACCCCTGGTTACTTAGCTACATCTCATTCTCGACTGGCTATTAGCTTTATTCATAACCTGATTTATTTAAAAAAGGGCCAGTGGAATAATTATTTATTTAAGATTTACACAACATTTTATCAAAATATAACTATTTATATTTTCTTACCTATCTCATTTCTTAAGCTAATCATTCTCATGAAAAGAAACTAACAATCCCACTTATTTGATTTGCCTAAAATTATAAATGAATGTGGTAAATTTCTAAGTGGGTGAACTAACATCATATCCTAATTAATATGCATATTTAATCAAGGTAACTTAGGTTACTAATTTCATAAGCTAATAAATCTTAGTAACCTAAAAGACTATGTTCAAAGCTAAATTGATTCCACTAAGTCCTAGCCATTGACATATTCACATGAATCACATCATGCAAACCTAAAAAAACTAGTATATGATATGAAAAATTTACACGCAAAATAAAAACATATATTGCATACAACCCATATCCCCACACTTAGACAACATATTTTCCTCAACATAAGAAGAACAAACAAAAACATGTAAAGTGGGAATAAACATAAAATAAGATGAAACTGTAAGAACAACATAAAGACAGAATTGAAAATAGAAGGGTTAGAACACAAAACCATCATGGTGATTGAGGTGGTGATGGTGATGGTGATGGTGTTGGAGGTGAAATTTCCACGCCTTAAGTAGTAAGGTATTTTTGAATGCTTCGGATGTCTCATCATTATCTCTGCTACTCCTTCGCGATCTCCTTTAACACCTTATTAGACTTTGTGAGCTCATTTGGTACTTTCTCCCATCCACCTGCTTCTTCCTCTCCTAACTCCTTAGTGGTTGAGCCCTCCCCTTGTTGCTGTCGCGTCAAGCTTGAACTGGCCTAACCTGCCCCAGTTTTAACATTAAATTTTATGTTGATATCTCGAAGTCTCATATTATGGGACTTCAAGATTTCATCTCTTGTCAAGTGATAAATGTTTAGAAACTCAGGACGATGGATAATTAGTCCATTGTAATCGACACCATAGTATAAGCAACTAGAGTTGTAACCAAGTACCCCTGCCCAAATTGTTACTTCTTTTACATAGAGTAGCAGTAATTGCATTAAATATAAAGGTGAAGGTGCAAACTTGGGCACTATGATCCATGCACCACAATATTAAAGGTTCTTTTGTTAAACACTTGTTAGTTTTGGTTTTGTCAAATACAATTTAACACATAAATTTGTAAAATAATAAGTGTTTAGGGCTTCTATTAATATTATTGTGGGCATTTTTAGCATCGAAGCTCTCTAGCCCTATTAGTTAGGTCCAATAGTGGGTGGCACGCAAGTCATCATACTAGTCCACAATTGTTGATTCAGGGAACTCATTTGTTTCACACAAGATTTCGTAGTTTAAACCATACAGCCTTGCAATCGAAACCATAGGTCTTTGGGTTGGTTGGCTCATATTAAAAAGTTGTGTAGAATTCTACGGTTAATTCCTTGTAAATAGGATAATTAAATCGTAAAAATAACCCAATGAATTCTTCCTCCTAAGGTCTCAACCTTCTCTCTCAATCCTATTCTTTCTAATTTATCAAAATCAAGGTATTTAGGCATGTTTATTTTCTTAAGACTAAGGGTATGGAATTGGTTACCTTCCTCCTTCGAGAAGATCGGGAAAGGGGCGCCGTAATTTGTTGTCTTGTTTCAATTTTTGCAGATTGATACTTGGACTTTGCCTTTTGGTTGGATGCACTTAACTGCCTGCTTGATGCGTGGTCCCATTAGATTGAGAGTTGTGAAAAGTTTAGAGAGAATTGAAGAGTCGAAGATGGGTAGAGAGAAGTGAGAGGAGTTGAGTTCTTAGGTTTAGAGAGAGTGTGCGAAAGCGAAAGGTGAAACAAAAATGAGGTTAAATGTAAATATAAAAGGTAGGAAGGGTAGAAGGGGTAAAATTGGAAGAAAAATAGCTAAAATTCGCACATATTGTTTGTTCAAGGTTACATGCGTTAAGTTTTACTATTTATAACCTTAGTAATCACCGCAAGGGTAAGGGTCGTTCGTATAGTACTTAAGGTGTCGATCCCACGAAGAAGGGAACTAATCATAAAATCTAAGGTAGCTAGGTCACAATTCCTAATTAACAAATTAATGCAGAAATTACAATTAATCTAGAATCACTTATGAGAAATTAAAGTACCAAACAGTAAACAAAAAGCAAACTCAAAACCAACCCGAAATTAACCTAGAAATTACCAAGGGAGAGAAAGGGGATTTAATTTGAAATTAAACAAAACCCAACCAATTATGCAACCACCGAGTTGACGGGTCTAGACGATCCTAGGGTGAATTACTCTCTCTAAGTTATAATTCTTGAGCCTAATTAATCATCTCTAATTCAAATTATGGAAATTACGATCTCTCGATCTGTAATTGGTCCAAAACCTAAATTAGTTCTAAAAATATCTATTAACCTACTGGGAATCTATACTCGATCTCTCGTTACACGACTTTACTAGTTTGATCCAATTCTCTACCTATCGATTTACCTAACTCTCATTAGCCCAAATCGATGATTTTTACCCAGCTCACCCTTTCAATTTATTGCTAAATTGTTAATTGCAGAATTGAAATCACAATTAAGCAGGAGAAAACACAATCAATTGAATTTCATTAATCTCAAAATTAATATCCACGGGTGAGTATAAACTTGACTCAACATTCACACAATCAATCTCAACACCTATTTCAATTTTATACAATTATAAAATTGAAATAAATGGAAATACCCTGAGGAATGAAATCTTGGAAGCGACGACAGCGGGAAACCAACTGTTCCGAAAAGTACTCCACGTCTAGCTCGCCTCCGTGTCTCTCTTCGTTGTCTCCTTCCTCGATCTCTTGATTTCTCTGTAGGTTTTCCTCAGGATTGACGAAATCTCTCTTTTTACAAAACTCTCTTGACTCTTTAATCTCTCCTGATGGCTGCTAAGGATTATTCTATTTATCCTCAGGTAGCCCTAGGTCAAACTCGGGGTCAAAACAGTCCAAAAAATAATCCAAAAATTGAGTTCTCGCATCAGTCTGACGTGGAGCACGATCATGACCATATATTTCACGATTGTGGATGACTCTATACCTTTTCTGTCACGAGCATGGCTTGAAATGCACGATTGTGGCCTGACTTGTCGCTCCACTACTTCTTTCTCTTCCTTCTCTATCACGACCATGGCCTATATCCACAATCGTGGCCTATGTCATTTAGCCTGAAACTCTTTAAATCTTCACCGTTCTTCCTTGTTTGCCCTGTAACATCAGATACATATATCAAGGTACCTCAAAAATATACAATTTAAGCTCAAGACTTCCAACTAACCTATAAAAAAACTTAGATACACAAACTAACCTAATTAAGCTCTGAATGCATACTCAACACTTTAACACTAAATGCATAAAAAATTAAACCCTAAAACATCATGCAAAACACAACTATCAACATCCCCATACTTAAACGTTTGCTTGTCCTCAAGCAGACAAAACAATAACATATAACATAACAACACACAATGCAATGATGCCACAATGACTCTAATTTCCATGAAACAAATTTAACCTTAGACACAACTATTTGAAATATGGCAAATCATTAACAGGCAAAATAGGTTGTTTAGGGCTTTGGCTCAATATACAACTAAATTAAGACCTAGATGTTAACTTAATTATCCTTTTCATTTGTACACATATATTGATAAATTTTAGGTCCCTTAGGCTTTTGTAACTATTCCTAAGTATAAATCTATGAAAATTCAAGCTTATTACAAGTCTAGTAGGTTTTCAATTAAGGCACACATTTTTTTTCAAGACTTAGCCTTTTACTCGGAGGCAAACATTTGTAACGAATGTCGATCCGGCTACTTGACTAAGTCATTTATTAACAGCTTGGTTGAAACGTCATTATAGTCTTTTTACA
This sequence comes from Erythroxylum rotundifolium, assembly GCA_027563915.1. Taxonomy (NCBI): domain Eukaryota; kingdom Viridiplantae; phylum Streptophyta; class Magnoliopsida; order Malpighiales; family Erythroxylaceae; genus Erythroxylum; species Erythroxylum rotundifolium. The sequence continues at coordinate 24,789 of JAOSBO010027673.1, read as the reverse complement.
CAAAGGCACACATTTGTGATGCGTGTCCATCAGGGTACTCAACTATATCATGTTTTCAACTGGATAATAGCTATATTCATAACTCGAAGGCCAGTGGAATAGTGATTATTAACATTCATTAAACACATCATTCACTTTTTTTTACCTTGTTTTTTTTTGCCTTTTGTTTCCATGAAAAAAAATACTAGTCAAGCTATCTAGGCTAAAAGGCCTCAAATTATGAATAAATGCGACAGTCTAGAGGGTGCTAAATTTACAATAAGTCCTAATTAGGCTGTGTATTTATCCAAAGGGCCCTAATGTACTAATTTCGCAGGCTACTGATCATTCACAACCTAATAGGCTATATCCAAAATTAAAACTTTTTCACTTAATCTAAGCCATTGACACATTCACATAATTCATAATGCAACCTAATGCTATCATGCAAAATCACATACAAAAGAAAGACACAGAATCCCTCCCCTCATTTGAACAACACATTGTCCTCAATGTGAGATGGGAACCCACTGAAAATAACACATACAAAATGTGAAGACAAGAATTTAAGTAACAACGAACAAATAAAAGAAAGAAAAAATAAAATAACAAGAATACAAACACATATAAAAGAAAAAAAACAAAATAAAGTTAAAAACAGATTGGGTCAGATTTGGATCTTATGGGGACGGAGGTGGTGATGGTGTAAGAGGTGATACTGAAATCCCTTGAACTTCAAAATACCGATAAATTTGTCAGATCTCTCGGCTCTAGCGTTGCTGCGTACTCACCACTTCTTTAAGCGTTCGGTTGGTTTTAGACATAGCATCCAAAAGCTTTGCCTAGTGTTGGTCTTCTTCTTCATCATCGTTGGATTCTACACTCGTCAAGTCTGCCGTGTCTGCCGAGTTGGTGTAGAGCTCAAACTTGCTTGACCTGCCCTAGTCCGTACATGTGTCTTCTCATGAATATCCCACAATTCCATGTTAGTGGAATGGATAATTTTCACTCGAAATAAGTGATGGTGATCAAGAAATTCTGGCAGGTGAACTGGTAATCAGCTCCGATCTACTCCAAAATTTTTGACAATGGCAGAGACCATGAACCCCATTCCTAAATGGTTACTCCACTTCTATGGAGTTGCAGCAAGAGCATTGAGTACATGTGTAGATGTGCATACTGATATACTCTGGTCTACACACCACAGTACGAAAAGTTCCTTGGTCGAACACTTGTTGGTCTCTGATTTATCAAAGACCAGCTGACACATAAACTTGTGCAGCAACAAGTGTTCATAAGTCCTGATAATGATGTCATAAGCATTTTTAGGGTAAAAATGCTCGATTTCGATAAGCTCGTGCCAGTATTGGGAGGCACGGAAGTCATCATGTTAGTCGACAATAGTGGATTCGAGGAATCCACATTTTTCGCACATGATCTCTATCGTCAGTAAATATGCTCACCCCCCAATCTAAACCATAATTCCTTAATGCTCTTAGGGTCGAAGGTCAAAGTTGTGAAGAATTTTAAAGTCAGCTCCTCATAAACTAGAAATTGGAGCCTAATAAAGTTACCTAATTGAATCCTCTCAGCTAAGTTCTCTATTCGCTTACGTACTTCAATCCTATCTAATGTATGAAAATCAAAATATTTAGGCACTACAATTTGCCTAAAACGAAGAGAAGGAAAACGAGTACCTTTCTCCTCAATATAAATCGAGAATGGAGCTCCGTGGTTTGTTGCTCAGTTCTTTCTCCCCTGTCCCGCTACTTGTTGTGCTCCATGTTACTCTTGTCATGCCGTTTGCTTAATCTGAGGCATTGCGTTGAGTGTGGGAAAATTTTGAGTTTGTAAATTTCTAGAGAGATTTTAGAGCGTTGGAAATTGGAATTCTAAAGAGATAAAATAAAAATGAAAGTGAAGGGAAAAGTTAAGTTAGAATTGAATACATAGGTAGTAAAAAGGGTAAAATGGTAAAAGTTTCACTTCAAATTCGCGTCTTCCACCTTTAATGCACAGTTGCAGGCCACAATTATGGCATGCTATGACATGATCGTGGCATGTGGCATATAAGCTAAGGACAACTCAGTCGCAGGCCACGATCGTGACCTGCTAGGCCACAATCTTGTCCAGTGCTTATACTCTAACACCTAAGTCCTTCTTTTAAAATTCTTTTCTCTTTCCCTTCACTCTATGTCCTTACATAATCTCCTTCGTGACCCTATTTTTCTTTTCGCTTTTATTTATCTAACGACAAAAGATAAACCTAACTACTGAATTCAACGAATTAACCAATAACTAATTTCCGTGGGTTGCCTTCTATGCTGTACTTCTGTTTACATCAGTAGCTCGATGCTCCTTTTAAGCTCACGATGGTTAGATGGTAGCCTCGCCATCACCCTCAAAGTCTGAACCTTCACAACCATATTAAAATTTCCACCATCCTTGACATTTTCCTTACCTCGTCTCCTCCTTTGTGAGCGCTTCTTTCGAAAAGCATCTGCTGGATCCTTAATGTCTTCCCATTATCCTTGAGGTTTGGGTTTGATGCGATCCACAACAAGTGAAGGAGCTCCGCACACTTTAACAGTCACCTTGAAAGTCAGTTGCTCCTTTCCCACTCGCAACATTAGTTTGCCCCCATCTACATCAATCATTGCTCGCGTAGTGGCTAAGAACGGCTGCCCTAGAATAATCGGGGTATCCCCATCCTCCCTGATGTCTAAAACATAGAAATCTGTGGGAAAAATAAATTTGCTAACTTTTACCGACACATTTGGTAAAATTCCCACTAGTCTATGCATTGTTCTATTAGCCGTCCTAATCACAAACTTAGTGGGCATTGTAATCCCAATTTTAAGCTAAGAGTATAGGACATCATATTTATACTTGTGCTTAGGTCTGCGAATGCCCTCTCTATGATGATCTTGTTGAGACCACAGGGAATGAAAAAGTCCCTTAGATCATCTTTCTTCACTATGCTAGGGGTGTCTTCCAGTATTTGCTCCTCTCCCTTTTCCGTGACAGACTCTTATAGATTCATTTTCTCCTGTATTTGTTCTGTCTCCTCCTCAACCTTGTTAGGTTCAATTTCTTGCAACTTTTTTTCTTCCCTTCTAGCATACAATTCCTTCTTCTCAAAAGATTGGTGTGGGAATATCTGTCGAGTCATTTGCACTGATTTGCCTACATTCTCACTTAGAAAGTCTGTTTCAGCCAATTCACCGTCTTCTTCCCCCTCTTCTTCCAGCTCTTTATCCTAGGTTTGGCTTATAACCATGATACGCTCCTTTAAATTCAACTCGGTGTGGCTGGGCAGAGTCCCAGCATTCTAAGTTGACATTGGTTCTGTAAGCTTCCCCACTCAGACTTCCAAATTGTGGATAGATGAAGCATGATTTTTCATGACTTGCTCAAATTTACTCTCGAGCCTCCTATGTGCTTCCTCCATTCCTCCTATCTTGTCTAAAATTCTGTCCAAAGAGCTTGTCTTATCCTCTTGGAAGCTCGATTGCCCTTAAGGTCTGATTCACTCGAGGTTATACGCGTTAAGTTTTACTATTTATAACTTTGGTAATCACTGCAAGCGCACGGGTCGTTCGTGTAGTACCTAAGATGTTGATCCCACGAGGAAGGGAACTAATCCTAAATTCTATAACAGCTAAGTTCACAATTCCTAATTAAGAAACTAATGAAGAAATTAAAATTAATCAAGAATCACTTATTGGAAATTAAAGTACCAAACAGTAAACAAAAAACAAACTCAGAACCAACTCGAAATTAACCTAGAAATTACCAAGGGAGAGAAAGGGGATTTACTTTGAAATTAAACAAAACCTAACCAATTATACAACCACCGAGTTGACGGATCTAAATGATCCTAGGGTGAATTACTCTCTCTCGAGTTATAATTATTAACTTTAATTAATAATCCCTAATTCAAATTATGGAAATTACGAGCTCTCGATCTGCAATTGGCCCAAAACCTAAATTAGTTCTAAAAATGTTTATTAACCTACTGGAATCTATGCTCGATCTCTCGTTACACAACTCTACCGGTTTGATCCAATTCTCTACCTATCGATTTACCTAACTCTCGTTAGCCCAAATCGATGATTTTTACCTTGCTCACCCTCTCATTTTATTGCCGAATTGTTAAACGCAGAATTGAAATCACAATCAAGAAGTAGAAAACACAATCAATTGAATTTCATTAATCTCAAAATTAATATCCAAAGGTGAGTATAAACTTGACTCATCATTCACACAAACAATATCAACACCTATTTCAATTATATACAATAATAAAACTGAAATAAACGGAAATACTCTCGGGGACGAAATCCCGGAAGTGGCGACAACAAAAAACCACCTATTCCAAGAAGTACTTCGTGTCTAGTTTGTCTCCGTGTCTCTCTTCCTTTGTCTCCTTCCTTAATCTTTTGATTTCTCTCTAGGTTTTCTCTTGGGAATGACGGAATCTCTCATTTTGCATAAATTTCCTGGCTCTCTAATCTCTCCTGACAGCTACTAGGGATCGTTCTATTTATTCTTTGGCAGCCCTAGATTAAACTTGGGCTCGAGACGGTCCAACAAAAATCCAAAAATTAAGTTTTCACATCAACCTGACGTATGGCATGATCGTGGCTGGCACTTTACCCTTTCTGCCATGAGCATGACTTAAAATGCACGATTGCTGATTTGTCGCTCTCTGTCACGATCGTGGCTTAGAGTACATAATCGTGGCCTGGGTGCTTCTTTCTCTTCCTTCTCTGTCACAACCGTGGCCCATATGCACGATCGTGGCCTATGTCGTTTAGTCTGAAACTCTTTGAATCTTCACCGTTCTTCCCTATTTGCCTTGCAACACTTGCACACACATCAAGGTACCTAAAAAATATACAATTTAAGCTCAAGAATTCTAACTAACCCATAAAAATACTTAAATACACAAACTAACCTAAGCTCAGAATGCATACTCAACACTCACTTTAACACTAAATGCATAATAAATTAAATCCTAAAATATCATGCAAAACACAACTATCACATACCATACTTGCACCGCCGTCGTACCCTTGCAGAAATTTTGCATACTTTCTAATTTGGCTTCTTTTTCATCATTTCATCCTTAAAATCCTTCCATAACTTAATTACATTATCACTTCGTTGTGCTTGCCTTCCTCAACATTCCCATATTAACTAATCCTTAATTCCTCCAAGATATTTAACTGGACTTGAAACACAAAAAAATAGAATGCAAAACTTATTTACTACAAAAGATGACATAACAAAATAATTAAAAAAAATCATGGGTTGCCTCCCATGTAGTGTTTTTTTTACTGTCAGTAGCTCGACATACTTCTTTTGGTCATGGTGGTTTGAACAAGTTGTGTAATAGTAGCGTGGTCATATGTCTTATAAATTGCAAATGAGTTACTAGATTGTGATTTCCACTACCTTTCTTCTTCATCTTCTTTTTCCACTATTCCGTCAAGATTGTGGCTTTTTCAGGTGAATCCTTGTGATCATCACTATGAACCTCTCCACAAGACTTGGTTATTTTAATGATGTCTACAAAATTGTGAGAACTTCTTTTATTATTAAACAAGGAAAAGTTAAAGGACACCTTCTCATTCCCCACCCTTAGAGTTAACTTGCCTCTATTAACATCTATAATAGATCGGGCGGTGGCTAAAAATTGTCGCTGAAGGATAATTGGTATCTCCAAGTCTTCCTTTATGTCTAAAATGATGAAGTCTGTGAGAAAGGTAAATTTTTCCACCTTAACAAGAACGTCCTTGATTATACCTCTCGGACAGTGAATTGATTGATTAGCCATCTGCAAACTAATCGTGGTCATTGCTATTTCTCCTAACTTCATCTTATGCTAGCTCCTAAGTCTACAAAAGCCTTATCCAATTTGACATTACTTATGGTGCAAGAAATGTAAAAATCCCCTAGATCATTTTGCTTCCATAGTAATGTTGCCATTTCATTAGAGTTGTCCATGCTTCCTACTTTACTAGCCAACTTTTCTAGCTTCTTTCTGTTGATTAATCTCTCTTGTATGGATTCTATAAGAGTGAGTCGTGTTTTTAATAGCTCTATTACCTCAAAGACTTCCTTCAACTCCGTTTCTTTTGACTTCCATTGTGTTAGTGCTATACAATTTGAAAGTCATTCATCTTTATTTATGATTATTTATTCTTAGGAAATATGAAAAATGAGTAAAAGTTTTGGTTTGCGATTTTGATTTTGATGATTTAACCGAGGACGTTTAAAAGCTTAATGTGGGGGAACTTGATATGTTCTTAAATGTTGGTTCATTTGATTTAATTCACTTAGTGATTAATTCCTTAGAAATGCTTAAGATATCACTTTAGTTCATATTTGATTTTAGGTACATTTACGAGGTGAAGGAGCTAAAGTGACCCGAAAACATATTCATTGAAGCCATCTTCTCAATGTCCACACTCTATTGATTCATAGAGCAAGAAGAAGAAGAGAATTTAAAGAAGAAGATAGAAGATAGAATATGAAGTAAAGAATAAAGGAAGAAGAGTCTCACGGCCAGACATTGGTGTGCATGGACATGAGAAACTTCTCACGCCTATGCAACACCTCTCACGACCTTTTAGTTCAAAAGTATGGCATTGGTGCTGACCATATAAAGCAAATACAAGGATTAGCGAATGAAAAATAATTAAAGGTAGTCATCGGCTTTCAGCAAGTCATATTAGTTTTCTCAATTTTATAATTAAGAAAAATATTTGATTCTTTATATTTATATGTTTAATAGCACTTTAAAAATTTAATAATCATATATAAGAGTAATTTCAAAAAATATTTTAAATTAATTTAAACTTATTTTTAAACGACATTGAGCAATTGTGTCGTATATTTTGTACTAGAAGAAATCACCAAGTCACTCTTATCTCTATTTATTTCCATTCCAAATAGGTACTTGAGTAAGGTTCACAACAAATTTTTGTTTGACGACTCCTTAAGATCATGATTTAATGAGGCTGCACACATAGGAGAGTGTTCTTTGACTCAAGTCTCTTTTCTTTATGTTATTATTGATTTAATCACTTGAGACATTTTTATCCTTTTCATCATTCGTTGTTTTAAAATCCTTTGTTGAGGTTAGCTTGAGGTGGTCATGCTATTGGCATAATTGAACTTTAGCGTCACTATCTTTATATTCACTATATAAACCATATAAAATCCCTCCTTATCTTTTTTGAATTTTTTTGGATAAGTTGCCTCTCATTGAAATCTTTTCCATTGCTTCCAACCCTATAGACAACATCATCATATTCAAATCCACTACAGACTTGCTTCCCACATTTATTCTTGTTATCTCTCATAATAAGATATTATTCATCATCAGTTGTATAGACTTCATCTTCAAACGAATCATCTCAAAATGAACTCATCTCTAACCTAAAGGATCTTTTATGAGATTAATTGTTGGATATTATAATTAGGCTTTTATTTGTTATAATTTCAACCTTTAATTTTGTCAAAACTTTCCGTTGGTTCTTAATTAAATCTTTCAACTTAGACACGATATCAAAATTGGAGATTTTTTATAAGGGACAACTAGAACAAGTAGAAAAAAAGAGCAAATGGAGCAGTTGGATCACCTATTTTATCCTCGATTAAGCCACCTTTCCCACATTTTGGAAGCTAGTTTTTATCATAGAAGAGAAGGGGTTGGTGGTACACTTAGCTGAAACAAAAGGGTGAATAACCGAGAGTGAAGGAAAGATAGTAGTTCCTTCATTTTTCTTGTCTTCTTCAGGTTTGCAATAAGGTGGACGACCGGAACAAGGTGAGCAATGAAGAGTGGACAACAACTGCTTTATTCGTTATTCAACTTTTGTTTCCAAGATGGAGAACTGAGACAGTACGTAGGAATTCATCTTCAAATAATCTTAGAGGTGGGCTGGTTGTCAACAATAATAAGGGAATTATTGGAGATTAATGGAGAAGACTAGATAGATGTGATAAACTTGTAATTTTCTTAATTTCTCTTCAGCTTTCCATAGAAACAAAGGTGTTCTTGTTTGATGCTTGGAGACTTGTGGAGAAGATGAAGGGCTAGATGTCCTGACGTTGGTTCAATGGTGATATTGACTTCAAGTCAAAGTTAAGCTATTTCTTCTTGTTAACATTGTTAATCTCTTTCAGGATTGTTAAGTTGTTTGTGTTGATTGAATCGGATTTTTGTATGACTGATCTTAATACGTTATTGGGATTGTTCTATTGTGAACTTATTGCTATAATGTTGAATGTAATCCTTAATCATTACATTTGTTGTTTGTTAGTAGTATCTAATGGTCTTGGATCATTAGGAACAATATAACCTAGATTAGAAAACCTGAACGTGCTAGATTATTGCCTATATTGATCATTTTCTACTTCATAATGCAACTGCCAAATTGAATCTAGAGATTATATCCTAGGTTATTTGATAGCTAGGTTTAATTAATGATCGTAATTGAATTAACCATAACCTAAGGTAAAACCAGAATTAGCATAGCATATTGTTAGTCTTAGATTAATAGTTCGAAGAGAGGTGTGACAATGTTAGGATGATGGTATATGTTTAATCATGTTTAGGCTAAGATTGATCTTAAAACTAGACTTTACACACATTCGACACCTTTATCATTTTCGATTACTTTTCTATAATTTGTTTTTGCTAGTTTTATTTTATTTTATTTTTCTCAATTACATAAAAAACAAAACCCCTATTTTTATTTCCTTTGCATCAATTATTTTCATTACAAAAATTAATCGAACATTTCCTATGGATATAATCCTGACTCACCACTTTTACAAGTTTTTAGTATATAGAGTTAGGTAAATTTTACAGTACACTTGACACGCATTGTCATAAAGCATGTCACACCCGTGAGTCCATTCTCACGGGTATGAGAAGGGATAGTTTTCCCATTTAACCGTATCTTTTAACTATAAAGGGGCAATGTCTTAATGGCCAAAAGAAAACTCTAGGGAAAAAAGCGAAAGCCTTCATTTTTTTTCTTTGTTTTCTCTTCATTTGTCAACACCAACAGAGGAAATGAAGGTTGATGCTTGGAGCTTAAAGGAGAAGATGGAAGGTTAACTTCCCAAAGCCAGTTTGGAGGTGCAATCGACATCAAGGAGCACATTAAGTATAGTATCATTGTGCATCCTTTTATAGTGTATTCGATACATTTATCACTCGTCATTTTTAACTGTTTTTTATAAACTGCTTGTGTTAGTTTAATTTTATTTTGTTATCTCAATTGGATCTACCCAAAACACCTGTTTTATTTCTTTTACATTAATTATTTTCATTACTAAAATTAACCAAACATTCCTTATGGATACGATCCCGACTCATCATAACTATATATGTAGGGTTAAGTAAATTTTATAGTGTACTCGATACGCGCTGTCAAATTTTGATGCCATTGTCGAGAAATATGGTGATTTAATTTTTTTATTTTGATTGGTATTTTATGTATATATTTGTTCATAATTGTTTCTTTTTATTATTTTTTAATTTTTAAACGTTTGTTAGAGTTGACGTATGCTAGTGACCAGAACTCCTTATAGAGAACTTTAGCAACTTGATTCGAAGATCAAAAGTACACTACGGAGATTACAAAGAGAAGCAAGAACAACATTAATTTGAAAATACTATGGCAAATCTGAGAACACTGAGGGAGTTGGTTGCACCAGACTTAACTCAAAGACGATTATGCCATTACATTTCCAAATTTTGCTAAACATGTTACTTTTAAGTCAAAGGCTGGATTAATATATTTATTACCTAATTTTAATGGTCTTGTAAGTGAGGATGCACGCAAGCATCTCAAGGAGCTCGATGTGGTTTGTCTAAGCATGAAGCCTTCCAAGGTCACAGATGAGCAGATCATATTGAGGGCCTTCCCGTTCTAACTCAAAGATGCAGTGAAGGATTGGTTGTTTGATTTACCAGCTGGGAGCATGAATAGTTGGCTAGAGATGAAGAGATTGTTCTAGGAGAAATATTTTCCATTATCAAAGACAATAAGTATTTAGAAGGAGATATGTGGCATCAAGTAGCATATTGGAAAAGTATAACCTATACTCACAGATATATAACAGGATCATCTTAACTTAAATTACAGGGGGAATAAATAGCAGAATTATTTCTAGAATCGATCACAAGGAGCACAACAATTTCAACTAAAGTCATAAGGAGCATAAGGAGCTTCCTTTTCTAGTTCAGGTACATCTCTTAACGAATTTAACGAGACTTCTATTAGTAACTATCTCCAACATAGTCATAGTGTAAAGCAGATTAGTTAGGGTATGCAATAGCTTCAACAAAGTATGATTTAGCTTAATCAGAATATGCAACAGCTTGAGCAGGGGACAAAATCGAGCATAGAGAACGTAGAATACCAAATGGGTCAGATGGCAGTGAGGCTCAACCATTTAGATTCACAAAGTGGAGGAAAGCTGTCATCCCAACCCGAGGTGAACCAAAGAACACCATTGCTATATCCTAAAAAGCAAAAAGGAGATTGAGGGTCCCAAGAAAACTCCACCGAAGATTGCTACCAAGGAAGAGATAGAGAAGGAATTGTGAAAGGAAGAAAACATGTCATTGAGTACAAAGGTGAATTGCAAAAGCCCTAATATCATTTAGACTAACCTTACAATGAGTGTCAAGTGCACTGCAAAATTTACCTGACTCTGCATACTAAAATTTGTAGTTATGATGGGTTAGGATCGAATCCACAGGGAATATTCGGTTAATTTCCGTAACAAAATTAATTGATGCAAGGAAAATATAAAAGGGGGGGTTTGGATTTTAATCAATTTAGAAAATAAAATCAAAGTAAACTATTGAAAACAAGTTGAAGCAAACAATTGAAAGTGATTAAAGTGTCAAATATGAGTAAGGCCTGGTTCTAGGGTTAACCTTGTCCTAAACATAAACAAGCATACTCCATTAATAGGTAATGTAGGATAAAAGCCATTAAGCTAGTGAAGTAAAAATAACACTCAATGAGATATCAAGTGCACAAATTATCATTCATTCGAAACTGGGTATCATTAGCTATGAAGAATGCAACAATTATGTTTCAGAACTCAATTCAGCTCTCACACCATAAACCACATGAGCATAATACAAAGAGTGCTCCACCCAAAACAACATTTGCCTCATATGCAATATATTCAAACTAGCCATTCAATATAATCCAAGAAGGATAAACCAGTAATTAATAACTGTTCAAAACAATTTCCTCCTTGATATTTTTATTCAAGCTCACTTTCTTTTCTTTCTTTTTATTTTATTTTATGTAACAGTGATAAAAGCTACTCAACATCGGATTCATCATATGACATATTAAACATAACTAACCCATATGAATGCATACCCCCATAGTTAGGCTTTTGTGCAATCACAGTCATCAAGAATTAACAAATATTCCACTAGCCTTAAGGCTTGGGTAGGGCATTTGTTTAGGTGCATGTAATGTGGTTTATATAAAAGGAAAGGTTAATAAAGCTTAAAGGGGTTTAGCGAAGGAAAATTCACATTTATGGGTAGGCTATTTGGCTAATGTAACTCATAACCAACAAAGAATGCCTAGTCATTTTTATGAAAAAACATGTGATAAAAATATGGTTTTGAGTAGAAAATCAAAGCAAAGTAATGATGTACATGTCATGAAATTCACATATACAAAAGACAGTAAGACTAATATAGATGTGCCAGTCTAATACGGCTCAAAACCTCAATGATTTTTGTCTGCCACTAGTCACCGCTCTTCTAAGAACAATGCACATTAACTAATCACAAGAGCAAAAGTACATGCTAAGGTTACCATGGATTTTTCTAATCAATTCACACTCTAATTATGGATAAATAATCTTAAACGTAATAGAAAATAAGAAAACTGTTTATTTTTTTGTTTGATTTTGAAAACCGCCTAAGAAGTCATATAAGCTACCATTAAACTAAAAAACATGCATAAAAACTAATATTTCTACCCCCATACTTAAAACTTACATTGTCCTCAATATAAAATCAACTGCAAGAAATAAAGTAGTTTGCAAAAATAGTAAATGTGAAAATGTAAATAACAAAAATTAACTTCCCTTGGGTTGCCTCCCAAGTAGTGCCTTTGTTTGTTGTTGGCTCCACTCTCTAATGCGTGCATCAAGCGACACCGGCCACTTCCTCCAATATTAACGCCTCCAAATGCTCGGTTTGGAAGCCTTCATATTACAACTTTAAACAACACTCTGAATGTCTTGTTGATATTTTAGACTCCGTATCTCTATTGCACCAAAAGGAAAGATGTGTGATAACAAATGGACCAATTCAATGGAATGCAACTTACCTGGAAATAATTTAAGCTTTGAGTGATATAGTAGCACTTTCTAGCCCGCCAAGAAGTTTTTCCTTTAAATCATCTTATCATGAAAAGCCTTCATCTTCTTCTTATATATCGATGCGCTTTGGTAAGAGTCATTCCTCATCTCCTCCAACTCTTGAAGCTGTAACTTCCTATGCACTCCCACATCATCCAAGTTCATATTGCACCTTCTAATAGCCCAATATGCCTTATGTTGTAATTCCACCAGAAGATCATATGGCTTCCCAAATGCCAGTCTATATGAAGACATCCTAATTGGTGTTTTATAAGCCTTCCTAGAAGACCATAGTGCTTCTTCCAGTCTTAAACTCCAATCCTTCCTATTAGGTTGCACGATTTTCTTTAGGATCAACTTGATTTCTCAAATTAAGACTTTAGCTTGCCCATTGGTTTAAGGATGGTAAGTAATGGAAACCTTGTGAGTGATGTATATTTTCTGAACATTGCTTTCATCACCTTGTTGCAAAAGTAGTTCCTCTATCGCTAACAATTGCTTTCGATATCCAAACTTAGAAAGGATGTTAGCCTTAACAAAACCTGGAACAACCTTTGCATCGCTAATATTGGTGGCTTTAAATTCCACCTATTTAGAAGCATAATCAACTGTAAACAATATATAAGTAAAGTCTAAATAGGGAAAGGTCCCATAAAATCAATGCCCCAAATGTCAAAATTTTCATAACAAAATAAAGGAGTTTGTGGCAATTGATCCTTATGGGACAGGTTATTTGATCGTTGGCATTTATCATAGGATTTGTAAAAGGTATATGCATTTTTTAAATAATATTGGCCAGTAAAAGCTGCTTTCTAAAACTTTACGAGTTGTTTATTTCACTCCAAAATATCCTCCATACGTACACGAATGGCAGAAGGCTAAGATGGAGGATGTTTCATTTTTCGGTACACACCTCCTGACAAATTGATCTGCACAGTGCCTTGAAAGAGACAGGTTATCCCATACATAATACTTTGCTTAACTTTGTAGTTTATCCCTCTAAGTTATTGACAAACCAACAAGTAATTTGTTAGTAACTAAAAGACGGACAATGTTTACATATAATGGTGGTTTTGTATCAACAGAAAATAGTTGCTTATCTAGAAAGATTTCTCACAAAGGGATATCATCTTGTTCCTTTATCAAACAGCTGAGATGGTCTACCACTATGTTTTATGCCCCTTTCTTATCTTTGATCTCCAAGTTGAATTCCTAAAGGAGGAGAATCCATCTGATCAACCTCGGTTTTTCTTCTTTCTTTGTGAGCAAATATCGTAAAGCTGCATGGTTAGAATAAACAATCATTTTAGCACCAAGAAAATAAGATCAAAATTTTTCCAAAGAAAAAACCACAGGTAAGAGTTCTTTTCTAGTAGTTGAATAATTCAATTGGGCTAGGTTTAGTGTCTTGGAAGCATAGTAGATGGCATGCAAAGCTTTTCCACTCTTTGTCCTAGAATTGTCCCCATTGTATATTCGCTTTCATCACATATGATCTCAAAGAGGAGGTTGGTGGTTGAATCACCAATAGGGATGTCAAAAGCTTCTTAAGTTTGTTGAATGCTTTCTTACACTTCTCATCGAACTCAAGGTAGACAACTTATTGTAAGAGCTTGCATAATGGTACTGCTATCTTTAAAAAGTCTTTCATGAACCTTCGATAAAAACCTACATGTATAAGAAAAGAACGCACTTACCTTACAGTAGAGGGGTAAAGTAAAGAAAAAATAAGATCAACCTTAGATTTGTCTACCTCAATACTCCTACCAGATATAACATGGCCTAAAACCATCCCTTGATTCACCATAAAATGACATTTCTCGCAATTCAGTATAAGGTTAGTTTCTATGCATCTTTTTAAAATAATAGCAAGATTATCAAGATATTCATCAAAAGAAGATTCATATACACTAAAATCATCCATGAATACCTCAATAATCTTCTTAACATATTCAAGAAAATGTTTACCATACACCTTTGGAGCATGTCAGGTGCATTACATAATCCAAATAGCATTCTTCGGTAAGAGAATGTGAAGGGGAATGTAAATATGGTGTTCTTCTACTCTTCCGGTGCGATTGGGATTTGAAGATAACCTGAAAAGTCATCTAGAAAGCAATAATAATCATAGTCAACCAATCTCTCAAGCATCTGATCAATAAAAGGAAAGGGAAATGGTCTTTACGAGTTGCAGAATTTAACTTTCTATAATCAAGATATACTCGGCTCCCAGTTTGCACTCAGTTGGGGACCAACTCGCCTTCCTGATTTGTCAATATTGTGATTCCAAACTTCTTTGGAACCATCTGTACAGGACTTACCCACTTGCTATTGGAGATCGGGTAAATCACCCTAGCATCAAAAAGCTTTAGTACCTCCTTCTTCTCCACTTCCATCATACGCAAAGCTTACTTTATGGATTTTGCATGCTCCTCTAACAAAATGCATTGAATGCATATGGAAGGGCTTATCCCTTGGATATCCGCGATAGTCCACTCGATGGCCTTCTTATGCTCTCTCAACATTTAAACCAGCCTCTCCTCTTGATTTGAAGTCAACTCGATCAAAATGATGACTGGAAGAGTTTGCTTATCTCCCAAATAAGCATACTTGAGGTGTGTAAGGAGTGACTCCAACTCCAATTCTAATGCCCGTATATCATAAGGTAACAGCTTTTGGTGAGATTCAGATAGTTGTATAGAAGCCAAATCACACCTTTTTGGAGAGTTTTCTAATGAGTCCAAAACAACTACTGCTTTCATTAGCTCATTTCCCATTTCAAAATTTAAGTTGGCTTTTGCTTCCAATTCCTCAGTCAAGACTGTTTCTAAATGATCCTGGCAACTTAATTTAAACATTTTTTGTACTAAAGGATCAATCACATCAACAGAAAAAACACAATGATCACTAGGAGGATGTTTTATGGCATCAAAAATATTGAAACGAATTACTTCCCTATAAAAATTGTTGGACCTTTCGAACCCCAAAAAACCTTAGGGATGCTCATAATACAAAAGGATATTTAAAGAACAAGAAAAAAAAGGTAGAGGAGCTTTTGCATCAACCACCTTGAGAAACCCTAGAGAGAATTCATCGAGAGATAAAGGAAGAGAGAAGAGGAGAAAAAGCTGACTCGACGTACTACCTGAATCAGGAGGTTTCCTGATTTCGTTACATCCTATCCTTCATTTATATTGTATTTCTTGTTTATTTTTATTTTATCATTGTATAAAACTGGATTGAATAGTTGATGATAGGATCTAGAATGTTGAGGATGTTTTAAACTCACATTCAGAGTTTTATTTTTGAATTAAGGAAATCTAATTGTTTATGTGTTTATTGGATTTGTTATGGTTTGATTCTGCGATTGCATAATTCAGTAATAAACTAAGGGGGTGAATCAAATGAAAAACAATTAAATTGGACTAATGAGAGTTAGATGATTTAATATAATAATAATTGAATCAAATCGAGAAATTTTATGAAGAGAGATCTTGTATAGGTTTCTGATAGTTTATTAGAGAACTTCATAAGTAATTAGGGCTTTAGATAGGTTGCGAATTGAGAAAATTGCATCTTTCATAATCTGATTAGGGTTTGTGATTTAAGGTTAATGGTTATAACTTGAGAGAGAGTAATCAACCTTAGGATAGTCTGGCAATCACACTGAAGAGCTCCCAGAAGAAGAAGGAAAATATTAAGAATCAAGTAAAAGTTGAAAGTGAATCTCACATGGAAGAAGTTAAGGAATATCGTCCTATCATCCCTTTCCCTACTAAGGTGAAGAAAGATTAAATGGATGCACAGTTTGGTAAGTTCCTTGAACTATTTAATCAAATTTAAACTAATTTACCTCGTGTTAAATCTCTTGTGCAAAAGTCATAACGTATGAAACTTTTGAAAGAGCTAATGTTAAACAAGGAGAAGTTGGAGGAGTTGGAAGTTGCTATGTTGAGCACAAGGAGCTTAAAAACTCTAAAAAGTAAACTACTAGAAAGCTTACAAATCTAGGTAGTTTTACTATCCCTTGTGAAATTGGTACTTTAAAAATAAATAAGGCTTTAGTTGACCTAAAGGTCGGTATTAATATGGTGCCTTTTCGATCATTTGAGAAATTGGGATATGAGAACTTAAACCTACAAGGATAAGTGTATAACAAACAGATAGATTAGTAAAATATCCTAGGGAAGTTATAAAATATGTTCCTATTAAGGTTATAAGTTTGTTTGGAAATTTGATTTATGATTCTTAACATAGAGGAACTTGTCAAAATGCCTTTAGTCCTTGGTCAACCCTTTTTAGTGACTGCTAGGTTAATAATAGATATTAACCAACCCAAGTTAAAATTAAGGAAGGGGGATGAAGAGGATGTTTTTAAAGTATCTAATGTCATGAATCCTGCTCTTGAACATAATGATGTTTGTGAATATAGTAAGTCTTCTAATAATTAATTTTTAGATGTTTTACAAGACTTTGCATTTAAAGGATCATCGAAGCTTGTGCAATTTTGAAGTAGTAAACCAAAAGAAAAATATGGCACTAAACAACAATAGGTTCATGGAACCCATGTTAAAACTACATGATATGTGTTTAAATGTTGATCTATTTTATCTTCTACACTTAGTGCTTAATGCCGTAGAAATTCTTAGGATACTCATTTTAGCTCATTTTTGATCTTAGGTACATTTCGAAAGTAAAAAAGCTAAAGTACCCGAAAAGCATGTTTATTGAATTCATCTTCTCAATTTGCATACTCTCTTGATTTATGGAGCATGAAGAAAGAAATTAAAAGCAAGAAGAAGATAAGAAACTAAAAAGAACAAGAAGAAAATGTTGTCAACATGGCTCGTTTCCCTCTTGAAAATTTTATAGTCATGCAATGTGAGTAAATATTTGCTACAAAACAACTAAGTCACGTGAATCAAGGGAGCTATCCATTTTGCTACTAATGTTTCAAATGAAAGAAAGGTTTTTTCTTTTGGGACAGCTAGAGGGTAACATCACGCTACACATGTCTAATATTATTCTTATTGGAAACCTAGTTTTCGACTAAAGCAAAAGAAGAGAAAGGGAGCAGTCGGCTGTGGGGGCTGGTGATGAGTAAAAAGTCAAGAGTGTAAAAAAGACATCAGCTCCTTGACTTTTATGTCTCCTTCAGTTTTGAAGCAAGTGGAGCACCTAAAAGATGTACTTTCTCTTATGTTAAGTCTCATCTCCCTTGGTTTTTAAGATAGTTTTTATCATAATAAAGAGAAGTGTCGGCTGGGAGTTGTGTAGAGAACAAAGAGTGGCAAGAAGAGAGGAGTAGCGTGGAATAGAAGAAGAGCTACATCTTCGTAGGGTTAGAAATAGCATGGGAGCCGAAGTAGAAAAGAAAGAAAGTACGTGACCTGCACGAGAGTTTCGTGAAACAAAATAAAAGTGGGGAAAGCTTGTAGTAGAGAAGGAGATACGAGCTTGGACCAAAAATCTCACATTAATTTGTCCCATCAGGCTACAATGAAGGGTGGCACGAAGAGACCTTCGTGAAGAGAGTAAGTTCTGTGAATTGTAGCTTGGACCATAAACTTATTTGTCCCATCAATGAATAGTGGGAGAGTGGCTTGAAATAGAACAAAAGAGAGAGAATTATCGTGGAACCAAAGGGAAAGTCAACTTTGGTAGTCATTCTTTCTTCAATTCTTTTTTTTTACATAAATGAATGTTATTAAGCTTGATTGTTGGAGCTTGAAGATGGAAATAGAAGGCTAAATCACCTGACGCTGATTCAGAATTGGAATCGAGGCCAAGGAGCACATTAAGCGTATAGTATTGAGTAATATTATCTACTCTCTTTTTAGAATGTTACGTTATTTTAAATGAATTGATTGGGTATTTCGATAATAATGGTTTTAATGCTCTATTGAATCATTTTTATGACTACCCATTGCTAGATCTTGAATATGATACATATTAATCATGTGGATGATCATTTGTAGCAACTGACGGTACTGAATCATTAGAAATAACGTAGTTTAAGTTAAATAGTCCGTACATGCGTGATTATTACTTAAATTGATATATTTTTCTTAATTATAATGTTGTTGTCTAGATAACATAGAGAGCTTATTATAAGTTTCTCGATAGTTAGGGTTTATTAACGAGCACTTCGTAATTAACTAAAAAACTTAAGGAAAACCGAGTTTAGTAGAGCTTGTTATTAATTCACGATCAATAGTCTAAAAGACGGAGTAAAGATGATAACTCAATGACATTTTTGAAATTGTTCTTAGGCTTAGATGAAACCAATGAATTAGTGTTCAAATTATTCATTGACTTTATCGTTTTGTTACAGTTTAATTTGATTTTTTTCATAGATTCGATTTTATTTTGTTTTTAGTTTGTTTCAAATTGAAAATCCCCCTATTTGCTTAAATAGATAACTTAGGAAAGTATTGATATTAATCATTGTGGAATCAACCTAGACTTATCGCTATCTATAGTTTAGCTTAGTTATTTTGGTAGCGTTACGACTCGCAACTAATTTTGACGTCTTTGCCGGGGATTATTATTCTTTTCTTTTCTAAATTTAATTGTTTTGATATCTTTATTTTGATTTTGACTTTTGATTAATTTTTTTGTTATTTGGTTAGTTTCAGTGCATGATAAGATATTATCACACTGGTGAATTGAAAATTGATCTAGAACTTGAAAGAACATTACGCAAAGTAAGAAGACAAGTTGCAAAAAGTTCTGAGGATCCGTCATCATTTGATAGGAAACTTGATTCATCACCAAGAGTTCAAATAGTTTTAGATTTGCTTTCTAATTCTTCTAGTGACCCCATTTTTGAAATTGATTCTAACATGGTAGGTCAAAATGATGATCATACTTTTAAGCAGTTAGATACTCTTGATTTTAACCATCAACCTTTGTGTATTGATTTTCTTACTATTGATGTTGCTTTTAAGCTTAAACCTGGTCTAATTCACCTTTT
Organism: Erythroxylum rotundifolium; assembly: GCA_027563915.1. NCBI lineage: Eukaryota > Viridiplantae > Streptophyta > Magnoliopsida > Malpighiales > Erythroxylaceae > Erythroxylum > Erythroxylum rotundifolium. The sequence continues at coordinate 5,402 of JAOSBO010027673.1, read as the reverse complement.
TCCTACTTTTCGTGGTATGTCAGGTGAAGATCCTTACAAGTATCTCAATGAGTTCCATGTGGTTTGTTCTAGCATAAAGCTAGTCGAAGTATAAGAAGAGTAGATTAAGTTAAGAACATTCCCATTCTCATTGGGTGACATTGCTAAAGATTGGCTTTACTACTTGCCCTCGAGGTCGATTACCACTTGGAATGAGATATAAAGACTTTTTCTAAAGAAATATTTTTTTGTTGCTCGAGCTATAAATATTCGGAAGGAAATCTGTGCAATTTGATAGCACCATGGGGAGACATTATCTGAGTACATTTCAAAAGGTTATGTGCAAGCTGCCCATATCATCAAATCAGTAAGCAACTCTTGATCTAGTATTTCTATTAAGGGCTTCTTCCACAAGAAAGAAGTATGATATATGCAGCAACTGGAGGTGCACTAGTAGATAAGACACCCATTGAAGCTAGGAATCTGATTTCCAACATGGCCGCTAACTCTCAACAATTCAGTATTCGAGAGGAACCCAGACCATTAAAGGTTAGTGAAGCTAGTATTGCTACATTGGAACAACAAATAGCTGGGTTGACATCTTTAGTGAGGAAAATGGCTGCAAATAATGCTCACCAAGTCAAAGTATGTGAAATTTGCACAATAGGACATCCTATTGATATATGCCCATCTTTGCAAGAGACATCCAAATAACAAGTGAATGCTTTTGGGAACTTCTCGAGATAACCACAAAGGAATCCTAGCTACCCCTATGCATAGAATTCAGGATGGAAGAATCCTCCATTAAACACCTATGGGTAGTAAGGACAATAACAAGGGTCCTATCAACAACCCTATCAAAGACAAGCTCAACCATCGACCTCTAGACCTTTATTGGAAGAAATGATAAAAAAAACTTTGGCTTAGAATAGTATACAGTTCCAACAAAAAACGAATGCTGGCATTCAGAATATAGAAAATCAATTGAGTCATATAGCTAATACGATGAGCCAATTAGAGAATCAAAATTCGAGTAGGCTTCTTGCTCAAACAATTGTGAACCCAAAAGAGAATGCAAGTGCTATCACCTTAAGGAGTGGTAAAGAAATGGAGGCCCCGTATAAGACTCCTGTTATTGGCATTGATGAAGAATCTGAAAGGGAACTTGAATTGCCTCAGAAAGAAGCTGAAAAAGGAACTAAGGTAAATTCTCAATCTCCTGTAATTAAAAATTTTACAAAAATTTTGCCTCCTTTTCCTAATAGGTTTGATAAATCAAAGAAAGAGGAGCAAGATAAGGATATTTTGGAGATGATTAAAAAGTTGGAGGTAAACATACCTGTAATTGATGCCATTAAGCAAGTTCCTTGATATGCCAAATTTCTTAAGGAGTTATGCACTTCTAAAAGGAAATAGAGGGGAGATGAGAAAGTAAGTGTGGGGGAGAACGGGTCTACGGTCATTAAGAGAAAGCTTCCCCCAAAGTATAAGGATCCTGGTACATTTACGATACCTTGCAAAATTGGTGGTACTAGATTTGAAAGGGCAATGCTAGACCTTGGAGCTTCAATTAATGTTATGACATATTCTATTTATGCTTCATTGAATTTGGGATCGTTAAAGGAAACTCGTGTTATAATTCAGTTGGTTGATAGATCTAATGCTTATCTGGAAGGGGTTGTAGAGGATGTTTTATTGCAGGTCAATGAATTGGTTTTCCCATATGAGTTTTACATCTTAAGCATAGAGGGAGAACCTTCGGTTAACTTTACACCTATCCTTCTGGGTCGCCCATTTTTGAAGACACCAAAGATAAAGATCGACGTAGATGTAAGGACATTGACTATGGAATTTGACAGTGAAATTGTTTGTTTTAATATTTTGAGGCTATGAGGTATCCTAGTGATGTTCATTTTGTGTTATCAATTGATGTCATTGATTCTTTGTCTCAAGAAATTTTTAATATGGATGGTAAGGATAAGTTAAAAGTCATTCTTTGCATGAGTTTAACGGAAAATATTTTGCAAAATTCTAACTTGCTCATTACAGATAAAATGGAGGAAATTGTGCTAACATTGTAATCACTGCAATCAATACCAAAGAGGTATGTTTTTCAAAATATTGAATTGCTAATATCTAATACAAAATCTTTGCCTTCAGTGGCGCGCAACTGTAACTAAATTGAAGCAATTACCGGAGCACTTAAAATATGTGTTCTTAGGAGAAGAAGAAGCACTTCTGATAATCATAGCAAAGAACTTAACCAAGCTTCAAGAAGAAAAGCTCATTCAAGTCCTTAAAGACCACGTCACAGCTATAGGGTGGACTATAGCTGACATTAAGGGTATTAACCCTTTGACATGTATGCACCGAATCTTATTGGAAGAAGGATTCGAATCATCAAGAGAGTCACAAAGAAGATTGAATCCTTCGATAATGAAAGTGGTAAAGATGGAGATCTTAAAGTTTCTTGATGTTGGTATAATTTATCCAATTCTGGATAGAAATGGGTAAGTCTGGTCTAAGTAGTACCGAAGAAAACTGGGATTACTGTGGTGAAGAATGAGAATAATGAGTTTGTGCCTACAACAATTTAGAATGGATGGGGAGTATGCATCGATTATAGGAAGTTAAATGCTACTACTCGCAAGGATCACTTTCCACTCCCATTCATCGATCAGATGCTTGAAAGACTTGCAGGAGCCTACTGTTTTTGGATGGGTATTCAAGATATAACCAGATTGTGATAGCTTCGGATGATTAGGAGAAAACAACATTCACATGACCATTTGGTACATTTGTCTACAGAAAGATGTTGTTTGGACTAAGCAACGCCCCAGCCGCATTTCAAAGATGCAGATAAGTATTTTTTTAATATGTTGAACATATTATTGGGTCTTTATGGATGATTTTACTGTCTATGGGGATTCATTTGATGCATGCTTGGATAATTTGAATTGTGTACTTGAACTTGTTCTTAATTCTGAAAAATGTCATTTTATGGTCGAACAAAGAATAATGTTGGGACATGTAATCTCATCTAAGCGAATTAAAGTTGATAAGGCCAAGATATAAATTGTGCGAGATTTACGTTACCCTACAAATGTGCAGGAGATTCATTCTTTTCTCGGCCATGCAGTTTTTTATCATAGGATTATCAAGGATTTCAGTAAGATCTCAACAAAACTTTGTCATTTGTTACAAAAAGATGTACCTTTTGAGTTTGATTAGGGATGCAAGGAAGCATTTAACAAGTTGAAAGAACTTTGACTTCAGCACCGATCAATTAACCACCTAATTGGAGTCAATCATTTAAGATTACGTGTGATGCGAGCAATTTTTCCATGGGTGTTATCCTTGGTCAAAGATATGGAAAGATGACTCATTCAATCTACTATGCTTCCTGAACACTTAGTCCAGCATAATGCAACTATTCCACCACTGAAAAGGAGCTTTTAGCTATTATGTTTGCTTTGGATAAATTTAGACCTTATTTGCTTAGTTCTAAAGTGATTGTGTATTCTGATCATGCAACATTAAGGTACCTTTTGTCGAAGAAAGAAGCGAAGCCAAGGTTGATTAGATGGATTCTCCTACTCCAAGAGTTCAATTTGGAGATCAAAGACAAGAAAGGTGTAGAGAATTCAATCGCAGATCATTTGAGTCAAGTTGTGAAGGAAGAGGATGCAATACCGTTGCAAAAACTATTTCCAGATGAGCAATTACTAACAATTCAAGGTGAGACTCCATGGTATGATGATATTGTGAACTATCTAGTGAACCATGAGATCCTTACTAATTTGAGTAAGGCTAAACCGAATAGGATAAAAAATAACTCAAAATATTATATTTGGGATGATCCTCAATTATGGAAATGTTATTCTGATCAAGTGATTAGGAGATATGTACCTGAATATAAGTGTAAATCAATTATGAAGTTTTGTCGTTCATATGCTTGTGGTGGTCATTTTGGACCTAATAGAACTGCTAGGAAAATTATTGAATGGTCTATTGGATAAATATTTTTAGAGACTTATATATGTTCTATAAAGCATGTAAACAGTGTTAGAAACAGGGTAATCTATCCCATAAAAATTAAATGCCTTTATCTCCAATAATTGTAGGTGAAATTTTTTATATATGGGACAGCGATTTTATGGGACCATTTACCTCTTCTTTTGGTTTTGTTTATATTTTGTTGGTTGTGGATTATGTTTCTAAATGGGTGGAAGCTAAAGCCACCAGGACTGACGATTTTAAGGTTGTTGCAAAATTTGTCAAGTCTAACATTTTTGCTAGATCTAGAACACCGCAAGCATTGATTAGTGACACGGGTACTCATTTTTGCAACCGATTGGTGGGAAGTCTTTTAAAGAAGTACCATGTCACACATAAGGTGTCTATAACCTATCATCCACAGTCGAATGGGCAAGAAGAGATTTCAAACAGAGAAATTAAGTACGAATCGTAAAGATTGGAGTCAACAACGTGATGATGCTTTTTAGGCATACAGGACTATATACATGTCACCATATAGACTGATCTATGGAAGGTCGTGTCATCTTCTAGTTGAAATTCAGTATAAATCCTTTTGGGCTATTAAGCAATGCAATATGAAGATGGATGTGGAGGTGATAAGAGGAAGTTGCAACTGCAAGAATTAGAATAGCTTAGGCTTAAGTTTTATGAGAATGCAGAAATTTACAAGGAAAAGACGAAAAGATTTCATGATAAGATGATTGTTAGGAAGAATTTTGTGGTTGGACAAAAAGTTCTTCTCTATCATTCACGACTTAAGGTTTTTCCAAGTAAATTGCATTCTCGTTAGATTGGCCTTTTTGTTGTTACTAATATCTTTTCATATGGTGCGGTTGAAATTGAAGGCTTACAGGCAAACAAGAAATTAAAAGTCAATGGTCATCGACTAAAACCATTTTATGAGGGATTCCAAGTGGAGGACGTGGAAGTGATAGGGTTAGAAAACCCTGGCCATGAAGAATGAGCAACAAGGAGTCGAGCTAATGACAATAAACAAAGGCACTGCTTGAGAGGTAACCCAAGGGAAGTTAAATTTTGTCATTTACATTTCCTCTTTTATTACTTTTGTGAACTACTCCATTCTTACATTTGATTTTATGTTGGGACCCGATCCGGGAACCGGATCCCAACCGACGAAAAACGGAAGAACATCGAAAGAATCGAAAGCGAAGTAAACGAATCGAAGCAAATCGAATCGCTTAAACGAAGCGAACACAAATCCGACATCCAACAACAATTGTTGTAGACAAACTAAAACGTTCAGCGTTGGGAATCCTTACAACATTTCAAATCCGGTATAATTTTTTGTTTCCTCTTATTCATTCCTTTTCTCTTTAATCAATCTCATTCAAATCATAACCATTCCGTACAATTCCCTTTTGGAA